>JAPYYT010004476.1:0-15695 GCA_030522565.1 Ceratosolen corneri | reverse complement strand
TGTGTTTTCTTTCTACCCTGCCATCTCTCCTCTACCACGATCGGCCTCTCCCCCCTTCATCTTGGGGAGAGCTCACATCGGGATTGTCGCCCGAACACTGTATGTAGATGATGTGGTATAAATATAATGCTGTTTTAATTTCGAATTATAAATCTTGAACTATCTTAAAATTTAGACATGAATTGAATAGCACGATAGCTTTAAGTGAATTTACAAATATGTTCACTTCAGTGAGTTTCATTTGAAGGTTGCTTATTTCTGCACGGGCGCAATATTCAGGCATAACTATGAATCTGACGACGATTGCAGTGATGTTATTTTTTTAGAAGTGTATGTTATTGTAGTCCACGCTACAGCAATATTCAGGCATAAATTAAATCTCACCAAACATGGACTAATTGTATTCCTTTAGATCAACAGGGTTTACCTGCGGGTCTGCGCGTGGGCTTACTGGGTTACTCCGCTGGTGCTTGAGTACGCTTTTCCTTGGGCGCCGGGCGATTGAATATTGGCGAGCGCAACTCCTTGTTCAATCATGTCGAGTATGTACCACAATCCAGAGCTCTTTGCTTCCCTCTCAGTGCATTCCTTGAACCTTGATGCCTTACTTGTACAGACTGATCGCGGAGAAGTTATTCACTATACATAACTTTATATTGAGCGATTACCGGTGAATGAATCGATAATACGATTTTGAAGACCAAAGCGGATCTGATGCAGCGCCCCGAAGCCGCTGTATTTAAACTCTTCACCCCGTTCTTTGAGGGGGAGGACTTTTCTCAAACATCTATGAGAGTGAGAAATTTGGGTGATTGGTTATGATCTAATTATTTAGTCATCATTGGTGCCCTTTGATCGATAGTGTCGATGTCCTTTTAGTCGGTGGAGGCATCGACGTGTGAACCTTGTTCCGACATTTTGGCCTGTGACGTCGTTTATTGTTTACACTATTTAAAATGTACATCTACGTTGTGAGAAACAACTTATACGAAATTTGGCAACTGCGCGTTAATTCCTGGAAGGTTTTATCTGTTACTTTTATGATACGCGCCTTGCAGAGAACATGAAAAGTCATATAAACCATCGAAGACCTTTTGAGTACAATGCAAGGATAACTCGACCGTTTCAAATCACTGTCAACTCGAAAATATATATATGAAATATTATTTCAAAATTCGTTAGCTCTTCGAGGACATCTGGAAATCATAAATATAAAAAATATTTAAAGCAAAAGCAAAGAAACAATATTATTTAGAGACTTTCTCGTTTCTTTCGGTTCTCGAACACTATTGTATTTAATAAGATTTTTTGTATGTGTTCAGGAATTAACTTGAGTGTAAACTCTCCTCAAGATGTTGAAGTGGAGAAGTAGATTGTGGAAAACGGTACGAGCAGGTATCGAAGAACAGAATCTATGAAATTTGTATGTAACTGTAATAGCCTTCATCCATGATCATATACAGAATATAAAATTGAAATTTAGTTGTATTTATGTGGAATTAAAAAATGAGTATGCTATATTGATACAAAATTTTAAATTGAATATGGTGATGCTTTAAGGCAAAATTATAACCTTAGGTAATTAGTAAATTAATAACGTACTTTCCTGTTATTTAGTAGGCGTAAATCCTACAGCAATCAGTTGTAAGTTGAACGCCGCGTTCTCTGTCTGCTCGAATTCATGTGCTGTTACGCTTGAAGGTGAGACGGCATCAGCTGTTTTGAATTGCCGCGTGTAATTATAAGTTGAGCTCCGCATCGTGAGCGTGCTTGTTCGTTACCTAGGTATATTTAGTGAATTAGATGAATATAATGCTTCAATCGAACGTATCGTTGCTCATAATGCTACCAACATACTTCAATCTTGTCAATCCGGCGACTAAAATACGTTGTTTGCTATTAATAGCACTAGCAAAATGTGTTGATAAAACTGTACTATTATAGAGTTAATTTTTGAGGTGTGATTACTACAGAGTTAGATGGCTACACAGGCAGAAGGGACTGCTAAAGATGAACTAGCCTTACAATTTTTAAAATAACTGCCCTCTGCTGCTTGCGTAGTCTATTTGTACTAATATGACCAACCTTTCTGAAGGTTTATTCATCGTCCAGGTTCTTAAGAGTGTGAATATGCAAAGATCGGTTCACAATAAAGTATTGTAGCGTAATTGGTGTACTGATATAATTAGATATGCACCCTGAGCAGGGTCTTGAAAGATAATGGGTGATTGTTTTATTGTCAAATGTTGCGATGATAGTTACTGTCGTACTATCTACAACATATAAATCTTGCTTTTTTTTCAATGAAACCGATGTGATAAAAATATGGTGGGTAGTCTGCGCTCTCGGTATTTATATAATCTTATAGCGTTGTTGATTTTACTTTGATTTGCAATAAGACATGCAACAAAATAGGGACACTCGATACTCTAGTTTTAGGCAAAAGTCGTGAACCACGGTCTAGTAGTGACCGTAAAACATTGAGGATTATCGGAGAAGGCAAAGGCTCTTGGAGTACAAATGCCAATCATAAACACAGTGAAATTTCTACCGAATTTTACAAACAATAAAGTATTATTAAAAAACGTTCTAGGTTCCCGCGAAATCTCGAATACAAGCGTACATTGAATGTCGGAGCTTGGAATGATTCTATTAATTATGGATTTTGTGATCGATTAATGATTATTGTAGTATTAAATTAAATGAATTTTACAGATATTATTTCCCTTGTACCTGTTTGCGTTTTGGTTGGTTAGTCCTCATCTTTGTTGCTACTTACTGGATGTGCACTGATTGAGGCTCCGCATGGTAGCAGTATTCAATCGTAAATTGAGCGCCGAATTACCCGCGTTTCAAATATTTATATATTGGTTTAGCTTGTATCGATCTCCAGCAAATGATGTAATCTTTCTAACAGCATTGGCTTGAAGCTTCTATATAGTGGAGCCGACTAATACTTGCGAAACTCTTTTGGTCACTCCTTTGTATTAGTTAGTCGGAAGACTTTTAATAACACTGAGATTATGAGGCACAGCGCGAGTGCAGTCTAATTTAATGACTTTACCCCACTCTTTGTAAAGGAGTAGTTATCTTCGATATCCATGCGTGAATGATTTCATTTATTAGATGAGAGTAAATTATTATACCTTCACTGGCACCCTTGGAAAGGGGTGCTGGCAAAGTAGTTTTGCTATTTTGAATCCGCACATTATGAAAAATAACACGAAGTCCGGCAACTAGGTTAGGATTCCTAGAACTTTTGTCCGTTGATTTTACTAGATTCAGATTTCAAGACATATAATGGTCATATTGATCATCATTGCACTTTCAAGGTGCAGTTAGAGTAAATAGGGTCGTAAAGCGGTCAAAAAATAGTACTCGATCTATTTTCTTGTTGAATCGATAAAGTATGATAATATAGCACAAGGAATGTCAACTACGCTTAAGATTCCTGGAATCTTTATTACTGTTGATTTTTCCAGTTTTATATTATGGCAGATATTATAAGAGTGAACAGGGTCATTATTATTATTATTATTCAGGTTTTTGAGGTACCCTCTAACTAGCCATCGTGGGCTCAGCTTTACCTGTTCCGACGGCCTACTGATAGGGACTTCACCTGCGTGACTGTATGCAATCCCTGATATTAAAGAGTGTGGATATAATAGGAATGATTTTGGTGATAGGATTGATTAAATCGTTAAATATATGTATCTGCTGGTTACTATTATTTAATAATAAATTCTCTATTGTTTTATACAGTGGTTGCTATAGTTATTTATGTCTCGTTGTGTATGTGTTAATTAACAGTGCAGAAGTCGCGAATGATCCGCGAATGGTAATCGATAATGGTTTTGACGCGTGAACAGAGAGTCAATGGTATTTGAAAATCCGCCATGCGGCTTAGCCCCTTTTTTGACTGAAATGGATGTAACAAACCTCTATTACGATGCAAGGTTCAATTGTAAGTTGACTCTACGTTCTTTTTCTCTCTTACGTACTGCGCGAGTAGTCCAAAGAAGGCCATTGACCTGGCCCCATGCGAGTGGATTACAGCAGTTCGTTTAGTCAGCGCGGAAGGGGGTAGCTTCCCTCTTCGAATGTAGTTGATAAGGCCGCAACGTTCCAATTACATACGCTCGTGCTGAATGGCTGGTACTATCAACCCTGTGGTGACAAACTTGCCAAACACCTACTTCGAAACCATGCACGGCGGATTTACCAACCTTAGTTGCCTTGTTGCGGATACTGCCTGGATTATCTCTTGGAAGGCCAAGTAAAAATTCAATATTAAGGAAAATTTAGGTAGCCTATGAATTCAACGGTCAAAATCCACTAGTATTAGTCATACCCATTGTCTTCCACTCTTTTCGTTCACTTCGCGTTAATTTCTTTTAGCCACGATTACGTGTTATTATAACACTTCACAATTATAACAATTGCTTTAGTCTCGGTCTTTCTAGCAATAAATGTCTAATCTCCAGTCTATAGCACTCTTTTGTTCTCTGCATTTGTACCGTACGTTTATATTTGTAAACACCGATGGTCAAATTATACGGCAACGGCGCGACGGTTGATTTATTAAATGGATTTCTGAACAAAACGAAATGGGTACTCTGAATTTTCTAGTCATAGACATAGAGTGCGGGTGCACAACTGGCAATTTTTGACGTAGTAGGTCGTAAATTTTCTATATTCTAATAATTTTCAATGATGTTCTTCCATAATATAAATTATAATTGGTAAAATGTAGCTTAATTTATTTTTAATTTATTATACCTTAATTTATTATGAAATAAAAATTGTAAACTCTAAACTAAAATATCTATTAAAAACATTAAAATATTAGTGATTGGAATTTGATGAGAATTCAAATAAAATTGGAAAGGATAACTTATAAAATCAACATTTAACACCATGGGAAATGAACATATTTTTATAATGTTATAATTCTTTATTTATAATTTATAAAAAGTATTTTCACAATTAATTAAAGTAAGTTTCACACCATGAAAAAATTCAAAACGGTACATAGTTGCTAAAATTTTAATGTTTGGTGAAAGATTAAGCAGATTGTATAATCATTTTGATTAATTTTCTATTGTGTTCTCAAAACTTGGATTTGCATGATAATATATAATTAATTGTATATTATTCTTTACTACCTTTATTACTTGACCATAGAAGACTGCAGCATTCTTTTTTTCTGAAAGCATATGCAGATAAATTGTGTTGTAATAAAAAGTATATATAATATAGAAAATTCTCATTTATTGCATACGAATTTTATTTATTAAATATTATTAATAAAATATTTCTTTACATAAAAATCATCTGCACTATACCCTTAAATAAAAATATTAATCTAAAATTTTTTAATACTTGTATTTCAGGTTCTTAGATAAAATTATATTTAATATATATCTTCTTAAATTATAGAATCGTAATTTATAGAATGTGTTCGACATTCCGTGGAAGTCTTGAGCAGGTTTAAATAATATGTTATTATTTAAAAATTCATTATATTTTTAGTATTTTTATGATTACAAGAATGTGTCCCAAATCTTCAGAAATTCTCAAAGATCGTCTTACGGTTACGATAAAGTCTTTATTTACAACTCTCAGCTTAGAACATAAATTTCGAATATATTTATCTTTTTCGCGTGTCTTATAACAAAACGAAGTCAAATCAACATTACTAAAAGAATTCTAGGACATTAAACAACGCTGGACTCCCTCCTTCGTCTCGTTAAACCGTCTCTATGAAAAAAGCAAACAAGATTTTTATTTGTTCTATTGCGCAGCAATTTCAAATATCCCAATCGTAGTACAAAAGACAGTTCGTGATTCATGACGGAAGCTTTCCATTCTCATAGAAACAGGCAAGTAACCACCCCTCACGAAGAAACAGGATGATTTAAATAAATTAGATGGCATGGCTCGTGCAGTTGCAGTTTATAAAAAATCTCAATGAACCATGAGAATTGACAAGTGCCCCCGACCTAGATGAGTGCTAATATACGATATACCTTTGAATATTATCTTGCATTGAAGGCGGGCACGAGATCGAGGCTTTCACTACTAGACTATTCCATTCGTTACTTATATACTAGAGCAGACAGAAAAAAGCTTCGATCTCAACGATCTTTAAAGAATAACGTAAATGCAAGAAGCTAGGCTTCAAGCATAGAATCTAACTACATTATTATTCGAATAAGAAGCCCTCATCAAAGCAATTCAGCATTCAATTTACAACTGAGTGTCGAGATTGTTTAAAGGGATCTAATTATTCTCGAACATAAATTAATTAGTATATATATAGACATTTTATAATTAGATAAAACAACTTATACGAAATAAAGCATACGAAAAGCATCAGAAGCAATTATTTTGCATTCCGTCCTTCCTGTCCCGTTCCGCTATTTGCTTCTCCCACTCACCGTCTGGGGGAGAATTCATACGGTTAATTCCCGAACAGTATGAATATCAAGATTTATTTACTTTTTTACTACGGATGTTAAATAAATAATCTGTGAGGTTGTAATTTTATGTTTAAGATTTTTTTTAAGATCACTGGAGTTTTTAACTTGCTACAGATTTTTAATTATATTTACTATTTCGTTACGCTAAAATTATTTAAACATTTATGACGTAAACCAAAATATTAATTAAGGAAATGTACTATTTTCGTTTATTTTAAAATTAAGCATAAAAAATATTTGTTTTATTGTTATTTTGAAATGACTATTAATACTTTTAAAATATTTCATACAATCTGTAATAAATGTTTACAAAATCGATCGTTTTAATAGAGTTTAAATATCATAAATATAAAGAAATTATTTTTAAAAATAATCTAGTTTTCATGATGACTTTTGTGTATTATTCGGGAACTGCCCGATGCTGAGCTCTCCCCAAGGTGGTGTGGGGGAAACACTAATAGTGGAAGGGGAGAGATAATATGGTAGAAAGAAATGAAGTAGCAGAAGTCGAATGTAATACTTTAAAACGATGTTTATTGAAATGAGATGGAAAATATAGTAAAAATCAAAAGTCAAAAAAAGCGGTTTTGTCTTGAGTAATATGTTCCTCGCAGTGGCAATATTCGGGCGTAAACTGAATACTGCTAAGATTGTATGGTTTTATTAATTGTTTACTGCTTTAATTATTCATGAAAATTATTGGTGTTAGTCGTAAATGATTATACAAACCTTTTATTGATTATTTATTGAACCTATTATTGATTCTACTGACTTTTACTTCTTTAAGTTAAGGCAATTATCACCAGGTCTATTAGTCTTACTGTTTGTTTCATTACTTACTGGATATATGCAACAGGGTCTGAAGTACTACGAGCCTTTCAATGATATGTTAAACGCCGTGGCAGTCTTTGTCTAGTGATTTATGTGTATTTGTCGCTAATTGCCTTAATTCTGGATTTCTCTTCTTTTTTCTTCATCTACTCCCTGAATCACGTTTTGCAATCTATGCAGTGTTAAGCAATGAGCCCAGAAAGGGAGACAGACGCAGTTGAAGGACTCATGTTGATGCAACGCCAGTCGTTAATTGAACTCCGTGAATCCAGGTTTTCATTATGTAACGTACAGCGACCTTGTCCCAGCGTCGGATTGAAGCGTCAATGTAATTATATACTCGAGGCGCAATCCGAGGAAACACGGTCGTAAAAATCATAAACGAGAGAAGTAAATACTCCATATGCTGTCTCATGATATTCGTTGGCTCTTGGGACACATCTGGCAATAAAAATTTTGAATATTTTGAAAAGAATAAAGAGGTAGTACCGACGGTCAAGAAACCAACGGAATCTCGAACATGTATATATAAAAATGTTCTCTAGAAAAGTATTATAAATTTTTACAGAACATTTTGGATATGAAATTAAATAAGGACTTTAAATTTAACTTTTAACTTTTACTTTTTTTTCACTAACATCTATTGATATTGTCTTGTAACTTTTTAATGCACATATGATTTTGTTAAAATATGTCTCAAGAATAGTATTTCTTGATTTGAATTTCATATGCATGGGATTTTAATTATATATCTTAGTCGAAATTCCCTACGACCTACGAACCTCTCGCAATAATACTTTATTATTTGGAAATTAGCAATTTTAACATATTTATGATTGCCAGATGTTCATCCAAAACCTTCGCCTTGTACGATAATCCCTGAGTGTCGTCTGACGGTCACTTTCAAACCAATGTTTTCGACCTCCGTCTAGAACGACATTTTCGAGTGTCTATTTTTTGTCGCGTGATTTACAAACAAACCTAATTCACTCGACTTTGCCCATTGGTCCTTCAATCGGGAATTTGTTACACACAGTGTCATTGGTGCACCGAGTTCTTTGTCCCATTTGCTTTAAACCGCTAGGCGGGCCTTTTTCCCGCCCACGATTACACCACAGCCGAGTCCGCAGCGTAGGCTGAGCGGGAAAGTCGTGAAGTAGTCTCGTTTTGTCTAGCCCGTGCCATTTGGCGACAAGTGTAATTACATATGTGCACTTTTCTTTGATTCTGATTAAACATCGACTCAGGTAGTCTCCGAAATCAACGGCCAATACATGACATTATGAATATTATCTTTACGTACGATATCACATACGATACGAAACACTTCACTTTTATAATAATCTCGATCTTTCTAGCAATAAACTTTTAGACTCCGAATCTACACGTCCTTCTGTTCTCTGTTTTTGTACCGCGCTTTTATATTCGTAAACACCGATAGTCAAATTCCACGGCAACGGTGCGACAATTGGCTTTCAGATTTCTAAACAGTTGCTGTATAACTCACGTTTACGTACGTTGTAGTACGTTCCTATTAGCACGTTTTAACAATGCAGGAAAATCTTCTGTATTTTATTTGATATCTGGCATTCAGGTAACTCTTAATTACTGTTGTGTGTCAATGATATCTCTACGATGAATCGGCACATGTGACACATGCGATTATATTTATAGGTTATTGTTGAGGTGCAAGTGGGCGGATCTTAGATTGCGGTTGAAAATTTAGATAAAAGAACCATTTTTACACGCTTATTTGGATGCGCTATTGTATACTTAACGATAATGTTTATAAGATATTGTTTTTGAGATGCGATTCGATCATGGGGGACGGAAATCGTTTGCACGGAATTTCAAGACTATAAGCATGTTCGAGATTCCGTTTGTCATCGGAACTCTCTCAGTGAATATTTCTCTTTACATATCATCACCCAAATCAAGGACTCATACATATATATATAAGAACGTTGATTACTGAATCTGACCTCCCCCTATTTCCCTCTCGTAACTCTCCTCACAAATAAAAATCTTCATATTTAAAAAATAATGGAAAATTAATATCTGACTTTAACCGCTCCACACAGAAAAATGCAAAATACACCTGAAACATATACACGACCGTACTGAAGATGCGGCAGTTACTTTTTATTTATATAATATAATAATAAATCTCGAGAAGGACGAGACCAGTTGAACAACACGCCTATCATCGCGTTTAATTAATTAAATAGTGCGCGATTAAGACCGCCGGTCATAAGTTGTTAATTGAGCAATTCGTAAGACTAAGTCGTCGTTGAAAGTCTCATATACCACAGCAAGAGGCAACGGAAGATCAAGACCGCTTAATTTCATATAAAACTAAACTTGTACAACGAAACTTTTCATTTGATTTTCAATAAATATCAGTCCACAGTGTTAAATTCGACCACTCGCGTCTGTGTTTTCTTTCTACCCTGCCATCTCTCCTCTACCACGATCGGCCTCACCCCCCTCCATCTTGGGGAGAGCTCACATCGGGATTGTCGCCCCAACACCCCCAATAATTTTTGCCAAATATTATTATACATTGGGAATATAATAAATTTTATCAACAGAATTTTCAATGAGAAATATTATTATAAAAATACTTACATTATTATTTTGAGTATCCACTTTGAAAACATACATATTCCAGAGCGCAAGTTACACATCCAGCAGTATAATATATTAATAACGTTTTATTTTTTGAAGAAATAAATGGTTGTATCTGAAAAAATATATAAATTGTTAATAGATTAAATTACGAGTTAAATTAAAAAATACTAATATTCGAAAAATATTGTTGTGTTTATGTTTATTTCTATTAAAAATAAACATTTAAATTTTATTATTTGTTATAAATACATTTTGTAATAGTCAACAAATATAATTTTTATTTTAGATTCAAAACGCTTTTTGAAAACAGAAGTATATGATTTATTCTATATATGTTTCAATAATACTTACATTTTTTATAAGTATTAAACAAAATCGTTTAAACGTAATTATTTACGAAACAAATGTAATAAAATTGGTTAACAAGAAAATTAATTTTATAATCATTTTTCTAATTAAATGGTTTGGTTAGTTCAGTCAATAACAAATATTCTTCCATAGAAAATAAGAAAAACCAAAAATAGATTTTTTTAATGAGTTTATTAACAAAACTACAAATTTACTTATAATAAAAACATTTTTATCCTACAAGTGGATTTTAATTTTTTTAAAAAAATTCATAATTTGATCTATATCCAACATATGAATATGTGAAATAGTAACTTTCAAAACAATAAGTGGTAATTAAATAATTTATCATTTTTTATTACTAATAATTTTTTATCACATTTTTTATTTTAAAATGATTATCAAACTGCTGATTTACATAATGCAGACATTTAGTAAAGTTGCTTGTTTGTCCTGTTAACAAGATAAGTATTATTGCATTTTTTCACCAAAAGTTAAGCTATTTCTTTTGATAGCATAACTTTGAATTTATGGTTGTAAAAAAAAAGTTGAAAACAGAATAGAATTGAATTACAGGGTCCTTTTTAATTTTGTTTAGAACTCTGCACTTATATGATTTCATCAGATAAGATAGATTGCTTTACCTTGTACCTACAAAAGAAAGTTCACACATCTATACATCATCTATTATTTATTTTAATTGTTAAGCTGTAAATTAATTCAGTAACTATAATCAATTTTTCAGATTATCCATTAAACTAAAAGTAATAAACTACATTATTGCATTATATAAAACATATTTTCTGTATTTTTCTAACATCATTAAACATTCAATAATAAAGAATAAATTATTGACTAAATTTATTAAATTATGCTGTTACTCTATCCTTGAATTATATTCTGATTGCTCATGGTTCAGGACCATGAAACTTGGATTGTGTAATAAAATACTGCTTAAATTAATGATGAATAATATATAATAATAATATATAATAATATAAAATAATAATATCATAAATAGGTACACAGTTTATATATAAGTTAAGTGAAAAATAATAAACTTAAACGACATATTGCATGACATACAATAGCTAATGGTATTAATTGGTAATAATTACTATGGACATTTGTATGTCTATTATAAGAAGTATAATACATTATTATTTATATAATAATAGTATTATCTGTAAAATATTACCATCATTACTTAGTTAATATTCAAGGATCATAAACTGATAAGCATAAGGCTAAGGAATTTTATTTTAATTCTAGATTAAATATATTAAAATAATGTTTTTACAATTGCTAACATCATATAAAATGATTGAAAATAAAATTAAAATTATAAATAGAAATTATAAAAACACCATGACATGCTATATATACTAATACACCATGAAATACACAGATAATGTTTTTTTATTCAACTAACATTAAGTAAGATTATATAAATATAATAAAAGTTATATATATATATATATATATATATATATATATATATAGTAAACTGTGTAAAATTTCTTCCTTTTATATTTGATCAATTAATTTCATATTTTATATTTTTAAATATATTTCTCTAAAAAATAATTTATATATAAGTAAGCTTGTTTAAAAGATTTCTTTCATGTAACATGAGTAAAGAATTAACTTAAACTTATACAGTTACTACTGTACAAATGTTAATTTATTGATTACTATATTTCTAAATTTAAAATCTAATCCAATCTTGTACATGACATCATTTTCTTATATGTATATATTACTAGAGTAAATTTAAACATTTATTTTTCATCATTAAAACTGAATTAATTATTATATTTTTATGCTTCTGATAAAAAAATCTTATATATGTCTAACATTTTTAAAAGAATTCTAACTCAATAATTATTAAAAATAATTATAAATATTTTTTCAAATGTGTTATTAACTATTATTTAAATTTGCAGTTTTCAAAAAATGTTCTATAATACTGATTTTATTATATGCTTTTTGAAGCAAAGTAAATCAGTTGTATATAAAAAACAATCAATAACCAAATTAATTTTGGTATCTTAATTAATACACATTTTAAATAAATAACTAAACATTAATTTTATTCATCACTTAACAAACCTAAAATTTATTCTAATTAAAATGTTATATATATATATATATATATATAATACTAATTATAATTTTAACAATATAAATTGAATATTTTATTAATATAGTTTATTCTTAACATGATTTCTAATAAATTAGTTATTACACACAATTAAAAGAAATTAAAAAAATCACTTTCTATATTAATCAGTTATATTCATTCATTTAATATATATTTTATACATTTGTATGACATATTTATTTATCAAAAATCTTTCTATATAATTTAAATTTAAATTTTGTTCATTAGCTTGATAAATAAATGAATTAAAAATTAATAAAAATAATGTAACAGCAATAATGAATTATCTTTTTTTAATTTTTCTAATTTATAATTATTTATTCTATTTTAATAAAATTTTTTTTATATATAAAAGCATTAGTTTTTATCTTATTAAATTCAAATTAATAAAAATTCTACATGATGCTTATACATTGCTGGAAAAATATTTTTTAAAATAATAATATAATAGTACTACAATAAATCTTATATTATAATCACAATAATAAATCATTTAAATCATTATATATTTACAATTTTTATAATTGCTATTTAAATTAATTAATTATATATATATATATATATATAATAATAATAATAATAATAAATTTAATATATAGAATACATTTAACTTAATTATAAATATGTTTTATAATAAATGTATATTACTTAATCAATATTACATATTATATAAAAATTTAATCGTATCTTAATTTAAAGTTTCTTTAAACATTCTAAAAACAAAAATTAGAAAAAAAATATTATTGTTTATATAATGTATTGTGAACATACTTGATATCTAAGATACAAAAAAAATATATGTTTAAACATACGTTATAATACAATTAGTATTATGATTTTATGTAAATACTTTTCTTACAATTCATATTAAGTTAGTTAATTTAATTATAAATATTTTAATATATTTTAATTATATTTTAATTATAATTGTAGTTCGTGTATTTTAATTGTAATTAATACCCAAATAATAATCTCAATGATTACATAAGATTTACATTTTTTTGTTGTTCTCCAAGATTATGATTTTGAGCATATTTCGAAATAGCACTTTTCACAAAGTTTCTTTTTGTTATGTTTGTCACAATATGTAAGAAACTCATGATTATTGAATGAAATACACAGCCAATTATTGAAATTTTAAAAATATTTTTATAAATTATTAATTTAAGTTAATTATTGATTATATATGCACACCAAATTCACACTGTAACCAACCTACTGAAAATATTTTTGACTGATGCCTTAAAATGGTATGTTTAGTAAAACTAAGCTGATTGGCTCTTGCCCATGTATAAATATATATTTTTATTTTAGACTCATTTTACAAATATTAAAAATAGCAATTTCAAAAATAAATTTTTTCAACATAGCAATAAAAGACCTAACGTTATTTATAGCATATATAAAATTCTCTACATAGATGATCAATGATCGTTCAGATGCTTAAATTAAAACAGAAAATTTAAGCTTGAATTATTATACATCCAATTAATATTTCATTATACTATATGATTTATAATTGAATAATCCGTATACATATATAAAGAATTTTTTCTTTTAAATACCTAAATTTATTTAAGTCCGTCTTTTATTTTCATGTTTATTTATATGTTAATCTAGCTCATCTCATTGACTCATACATGCCACTTTATATTTCATAATGCAAAAATTTACAAATACATCTGCAATGCAATACAATAAAAAATGAAATTCATAATTTACTTTTAATTAAACCATTTTCAATTTTTTCATATTTTAAATGTCTCTTTAAAAACAGAATAAATACCAGATTTTAATGGTTTCATATACATGATTTTGAATTAATATATAAATAATATATAATTTGGTTGAAAAATTAAGATAGAAATTTAGAATAATTTTTTTTAAGAATAATTGTAACAATGAGGTTTGGTTTAATGTATACTCCGTTTTTCGCTCATTCTCGTTCTTTCTGTTCTGATCTAGCACTGCCTTTTTTATTTATTATTATTTAATCCACACGCTGTAACAATGACGTTCTTTTTTCTATAAATTAAATGCTGGTTTAATTTTTTCTATACCTTTCTTTTTTTATAGTGCTAGTTATGGTTAGTAGAGACTTCAGTTGAAAGAAAAGAGAAAATAGCAGTATCAGAGTTTCGGATAAATCCATAGTTTAAAAACAAAGAAAACTCAGTAAAAATCTATATACTAGAAGTCAAAATAAATTATTTTCTAATATAAGAGTTAGAAAAAATCTCATTAGAATCTTTTATTTTACGCAGAACATAAGTTTGTCATACTTATGATGATGCTATACCCATGAATAAGAAATGTATTTAATGTAATAAGGTGCATGGGAATTGATCAAAAGAGACATTATTGTGCAAATATATACTTTCATATATTATAATAATAGAGACGTTTTAATTGAATAGGAACTGAATATTTTAATAAAAGAACTCAATATAAAAACTGAATAAGAACTGAATATTTTAATAAAAAAACTCAATATAAAAACTGAATAAGGACTTGTATATTTTATAAACAATAAATAATTTTTTCAATGCTTGTGAATATATGTTAAAGCATTGTGTTGAGATATCGTCTACTTAGCTCTCATGGGCTCAGCTTTACCTGTTCCGATGGTCTACTTATAGGGATTTCACCTGCGTGACTGTATGTATTCCTTGATGTTAAAGAGTGTGGATATAATAGGAGTGTTGTTGGTGGTAGGATTGATTAAATCGTTAAAGATGTGTGTGCTGGTTACTATTATTTATTGATAAATTCTCTATTGTTTTATACAGTGGTTGTGTTCAAGATTCCGACCGACCCTCGGATCTTTCTCAGCCTTATCAGATTGATCACGTCGTATTATAAATTATAATTGATTTGGAAACTAATTTATATTACTCGACCGCCTAATATTTACATAGCATTCGTTACGTTATGCTTTAAGAAGGCGCTTTTTTGACCGGATCTATAAAAAATACATCCCTACCTCAGTTTTTCTGTTCTTTATCTCTTCTGGAAAATATCACTCTCGCGATAACAAAACTCAAGCAAGAAGTTTTGTTATTACTACAATGAGCGCGACCATAGGCCCTAAAAGCATTAGACCCATGCTGTGCGCGCTCTCCGTTGCCTTCTAACCTATGCTTCGACTGACCTACCATGATGTATAGGAACAAGAATATTTATGATATTGATAATAAACAACGGCACGGTATATAATGTATTTATCTTTCTAAACTCCG
>JAPYYT010004474.1:0-13100 GCA_030522565.1 Ceratosolen corneri | reverse complement strand
CCGAGGGGGTGGGGGAGTCCGCCGGCCTCGGTGAGCGCAACCTCGCCGGCACTGGCAGCGCCGAGAGAGAGAGAGAGAAAAAAACCCCGGAGACGATTATTAATCCACCAGCAGGTAATTTAGGAGCTTACCCGGGCAATACTAGCCCGGGGCCAGGAATTCCCCGGGAAATGCGCGTCCTGGCTGGGGCCCCCCGTCGCGGCTGTTGGGGCGCTTTCTGGTGGCCAGTCTGTTCTAGTGTTTTTGGCGTTTGCAGCTGAAGAGGAGCTTAAGAGCCCGGGGAGGTGGACTGTGGACAAACAGAACGGGATTATTACGGCATTGTACGCTATGCCTGGGTACCAGCAAGTGGTGCGCGTGCGTGACGGGGCCGGGACTCAGGTAGGTACACATGTTTGCGCGGTTTTCCCCAAATGTGGCAGCGAGCGCCCGTAGTTTCTTGGTTGCGCCGAGCTCCCTGGACGTGCCACCCTTGCTCACGAACGCCTGGGTTCCCACGTGGGCCCCGACTCGCCTCTCCCGTCTCTCTCTCCCTCCCGTCTCTCCCTCCCATCTCCCTCCCGTCTCTATCGACAGACATGACAACGTCTCGCGACGAGCTGGTACCAAGTCGCGGCCTTGATTCGTCGGAAATGTCAATATGCTGTTGCATTTGAGTTTCATTGGGACAAGAATGCGAGACCTATAAAAGGATAATTTGACGGACGCGCATTGATTTTGATATGGACGATCCAATATATTCGCAGTTTGCTTCCACATTGTGAACTGTAATTGTTTCAACAAACTCAATCGTTATCGTCAACACCAATCCCAAATGATTATTTCTATGGTGAATTGTCGTTGCGCATTTTGGTTTGCGAATTAGATGCTCGCCATTTGTTCGTTAATTTACAGATTTTGTTTTTTATACAAGCTGACTGTCATATTTTGAATTGAAAAAAATTAATGCATTTTGATAATTGCATTTTGAGAAATCCATCCTTCCATTCATTTATGCAATTTTCTTTCTTCGATGCCTTGTTGAAGCTCATGAAAATGAACGAGCAACTTAAATTTTGGGAACATAATGTCATCGAATGTAATAATCAATTGAGCTATTATTGTCCTTTTACGCTCGACCTTTTTTGCTCTTTTTTCAATTTATATGTAATTTAATCTTTTGACTAATAATAGTAATAAACAGTATGAAGTATCGTTTACTTGGTCGATCATAATCTCTAGGCCTTAATTTGGCAAAAAAATGCTTAGAAGCTGCCGTACCAAATGGTACATAAAATAATAGAATTTTATTATAAAAATATGTATTTCTAATATTAATGTATGCCACACGCTTACGATGATTATTCATTATTTGGTATAAAGTTTCTACATTTATTCACTTTTTCCGGGAAATCTTTTCATTTATCTATAATTCGGAATGCATATTATCAAACTATTAGTTAACTATAAAACAATGGACCCAGTAATTGTCGAGAACTTCTCGTAATATTATTTTGTCTGAAAAGCTATGTGATTAGTTAAGTCGATTAATTCGTATGAAGGGTGATTTACTCGAGGAGTATACAGGAAAATACCTTTAATCGCTGTATTGCGACACTCGATTGCCAATGTCACCCATAAATATCTGCAAACAGATATTATAGATAAGATTTTTTTTATCAATTTTATCGGCTTGTAAAAACGAAGAAACTCTCTGTTTGCTTTGTCATGATTCCTCTGTTAGATAAATATTTGGGGGAAAAAAGGGAGCGTTGCAACGACTAATGAAACAATGTCTCATAGAAAGTGATTTGCTCGAAAGTGATCAATTAGAAAGTAAAGAATGTAAGTAAAAGCTTAGCATTTTGAGGTCGAATAACTTAAATTCTAAGTTGGATTCGCAGGTACGCGTATGTAGAGAATTTGTATTGGGAGGCAGAACGTGGAGTTAATAATATCGAGTAGACATGCTTTCTTCGTGATATTTATTACTGCAATTGAGCGTAGTGAGTGGCGATATTACTTTAGTGGTTCTTGTTGAGTTTAATAATATTGCAACTTGATAGAATAATCACTAATCGGATTATTTCACTAATATTTAATAAAGAAATACGGCCATCATCCGCACTGGGCTTTTATTCAGAAATATTAGACAAATTTTAATATTAAAGACCAATTATTATTTGGCCTATTGTATTATAGCTTTGTAATTGTTGAATAATTAACAACATAAATGAGGATTCACATATAGTGGAAGATAAAATTTGTAAATAATTTTTCTTTACATCACTCGACACTAGTCGAGTATTTTTAATCATTTTCCGAGTTGTAAAATTAGTAATTTTTCACTAAATATTATATTAGTGATCGACATTTTAATGTTAAAATGCATTTTTCTTATTGCAATTGTATTTTTAAATTGTTCGATTTCTATTGCAATAACATTTTAATAGGAAATTATATTTCATAAAACATGCGATTTCACATTGGAATCTTCTTTAATGGAATAATATTAAAATTAACTATTTTTCAATTAGCCACAAGGATTTTTGAGACTGTCGTATTTAAATAAATAAACAATTAACTAACTTTATATCCCTTTATTTTGCCTTTAAAACATTCACATATATTATCGTATTATAATATTATCGAAAATATAAAACTTACTCCATGTCCTGTTAACAATTTTCTTTTTTTAATATATTGATAATCGAGTAAATAAAATAAATAAATAAAAATTACAACTCTTTATATATATATTTTTTTTTTCTAAACAAATCGTTTGAATATTTATTGAAGAATTAAACGATATTATTTTTATGTTTCTGTTAATGAAATCTGATGTGAAGATATTTTTTAAAAGTTATTTTTTTCTTTTTTTTATATATATATATATATATAATAGTAATAAGCCATACCGAGTTTTTATTTTTTAATCGTTAATATAACTCGTTAGTCGGTAGAAATTCCGAATATTATTCATTAGAGGTCAATGTCCTAGGCGTGCATTGTAATATATATATGAATATATGTGTGTATTTATGTGTGTATGTACGTATGCATGCATATATATATTAATAAACATAAGTAAGCATTGTTGAGAAAAGGCAACTACGCGCGCACCCCTATATCTTATGTATGCCGGCAAGTGCGCGCGCATGCGTGTGGATTTGAATTTCAATTGCATTCACTACTACATAATAATAATAATAATAATGATGGGTCTGTAATTACGTTGACGGAATTTCATGAATTTTATGGCTAATGTAAGTAGGTGAATTGCTCGAATTAAAAATTTCATTCAATGTAAAAAATAAAAAACAAAGTAAAAATAGAAAAACAAAAAAAAAAAAAATAAAAAAAAAAAAAAAAAAAAAAAAAAAAAAAAAAAAACAATATGCCAACGGAGGATAAAAACAATGTTAAATCTTCTTTACCGACTGTCGTAATCGAATTGGCGATCGATGGTAAATCATCAGTCCCCCGCTCGTAAGATAATCATTAAACGCGATTATCTACTATACCGGCGGTAAATAGCAAATAAATAGTACCAATGAAACTTATTTCGAATTCGATATTATTGAGATTAATATTATTTGTATTATTAATCACAATTGCTGGATCTTATGACAAGTATATTCCACGTATAATTATTGCATTTTAAAATTGGGTAATGCAGAAATAACCAAAGGGTAATGCAGAAAAAGCACGTTAAAGAAATAATTAAATTACCATCAATGTTCTACATTACCAACAGCAGTTTAATAACAATTCTTATCGCTCTTTATTAATATCAATTTTCAATATTTACATTGATGTTCCTTTGGTGTGGCATAATTTTTGTTTAATTAATAAAATTAATTAATAATAAAACAATTAATAAAGAACGATTGAAAATTTTTAATAACACAGCGTTTGCCAAATATATATATGTCTTTTCAACTAATAATCTCTGATTAATTCTAAATCAAATACGAAATGATAATGTCAACCATTGATAAGCGACAATAATTCATGAAAGAAAAAAAATCTATAACAATTAAAAGATTATATTTATGGCAATTTATGGTTTTTTTTTTCACCAGAGAATGTTAATAATATTACTTTATACAAACATCTTATTTGTTAAAACTTTCAAATATATTTGTCACGCTTCTTTCGACTTTTTCAACTTCAACCGATAATTATTAATTAAAATAAAAGTACCAGGGATGCATTATTTTACATAATTATAAATAATCGATTACATTCACAAAATAGTGAACTGAATTAGGTTACTTATAATAATAATCAGGTTGAATATAATTAAATAAACTTTCCATCGTCATAAACATATGGAAGTACCAAGAATTTCGGTATAAAAAAATATTTTGCCAATACGCATTATTAGTGCAAATATGTAATGTCGAATTCATTTATTTTGGTTTGAAAAACTTGCTTGAATAGCGACATTATAATTGTTTGAAATGTTCAAAGAAAATTCCAAGAGATCATTTGTACGTACAGTTTACTTGTAAGTACCGAGGAGGTGATCCCGTTACTTCAGGGCATTGGCAGTTTTTATCCTTTTCTTTAGTAACCTTACGAGATGACGTGGAATTTTCTTTTATGGCTATTGGTAGGTGCACCGAGACTTTTTAACTTTTTAATGAAAAATTTTAAGAAAAAGATTGGACGGATCCTCGAAATTTATTCAATTAAATATCTAAATAATATTGACAAGTGCATAAAGTCCTATGGAAAAGAAGTAAAAATTCTATTGACGCAAGACCGTCAATTGTTCCTTATTTAATATTCAAGTTAGCGTGCACCTGTAGTTAACAAGTACTTCAAATTATCAATTATTATTAGTCAAGTGAGATTCCGTGAAAATTTTATAAAGCAACTTCAATGGAATTCCGTATTCCTCATTATAGTCGATTTAATCAATTGCAATACAAAGCCAAACATTCCTGAAATTATAGAAATATATATATACATATATCATTTATTAGTAGTGGTAACGTCTTTAATTTGCATATAATCTCCTATTCAATAAAAAAGCCATGAGATATTAAATACGTTTGGCATTTCTTGCTAAATATATTTTCCTTCTAATACTTCCGATCTAATACTTTGCGACAGCTATTAATAGTTGATTGAAACTTGGACTGAAATTGAAATTAAAATAGAGATGAGCGCTGTAATTAGTACCGATAAATTAGAAAATATTATTAGGATAACAGAAATTATCATCTGAGAAAATTTATATAAGAAATTGTTATTTATAACCATAATAACAATAGCTCGATTACGTAGAAATATGACGCGATTCGGTAATAAAGATTAAAGGAAAATTGAAGGAAAAAAAAAAAACATTTAATAATAATAACAATTCTTAATAAAATAGCAATTGGATTTTATATGGAGCATATTATATTTTTAAAGCACATTACGCTTTTTGTGAGAAGATGCTACGATATTTATAGTATATTGAGGTTATCATGAACTCATCGCACATACTCATCAAGCATCCATTGAAATTATTTCTGATTCGTTCCTATTCACCTTACCACACACTTACGTCTAATTCCCTATTATTTATTACATACCAATAGTTTGTAATCTATTCTCTATGTTCTTTCATATTATCGGACAATGCTTTATTAAACTGATAATAAGTGCTGCTCTATCGTGATTATCATATGCAAAAATTTTCACGGGTATTCGTTTTTTTTTTTTACATTAAATTCCTCGAGGCTTTGAAGAATGAGAGATACGCCATTACAAGTAACTTGGCTTAAATGCATCGGATTGAAATGCTTGCACAAAAGTATTGCAAAAGTAAATTCAAGATTTTTTTGATAGTAAGTATGCCCCAAGGTATATTGCACACTATGAAACTTAATGATAATATTTTAAAATCATTGCGCATTCATTATACTCGCTGTATTCGTTAATTTTAATGTTTTCAGTTTTAAATCAAGAGGGATAACCTTGTAATTTAATGTCAACCTTCCATACGGCTTCAATGAGTCATGTCAACTTTGTATTTGTTACTTCACAGGTCCTCGCTTTATCCGAATAATAAAAGTATTTTATCGGGTTTCCTTTCTTGTGCCACTATACATATATATATGTACATATATACGTACATATATATCAAACGATATATGTATGGAAAGAAGAAATTTGAATTAGAGTTATTTCAAAAATACTTACAACTTCGTTCAAACTTTTTATGCAATTTAACATTAATTCAACACTATTAAATCAGAGATATTATTAACAAGACGATACAAGGACATGCTTTTCTTCGCGACTCGCGCAAATAAATCTTAATAATGCACCTTAAAACGCCTAAAGAAAAATGCACGGCGATGCATCAATCGGAATTAAATGGTTAGAAAATGGAATTACCATGCATGGGCGCATTACATTAGCGGTGGATTAGTTGGACGAAAAATGGAAGCAGCTGTAAGTGAAAAGTCGTTGATCGATGTGTGCTGGGCACGAAGCAATAATTCGCCCAATTTTAGAAGTTGGTCGTTGGATTTTTGTCGCAGGAAAGAAGGCCAAGCTCTTATCATCGAAGGCATCGTAATTTCTTCAGGTGGCAGAGTGCACGGATAAAACATGAAATCGGGAAGACTTGAGTAACGAAAGCAACGCTGAACTCATGAGGGTGGAAGCGATGCACGTGACGTCAGAGGACAGAAGCAGGAGAATTGTTTGCTTAGACATCCTCGTCCGGTACATGGTCGGCCCTTCTTGCGAGTCGCTAGAAAAGTGACGATTTGCGCTTGTTCCTCGAGCGCTTCAATGTACCACGCACTTCCTGCTCTGTGCATTGCGCAAAAGTAATAATGACCGTGTACGTACGTGCAAGTTACGTCCTGCTTAAGCTTGCGCCACACTCATTAGTTTTCCCGAGCAAAAAACAAGCGCTTCCTCTTTATATAATGGAATATATAGTGGATGTATATAATGGAACGCCATCCCCGTTCCGGGGGTTAGTACACCAGGTTATTACAGTTAGTTATTGCAGCGGGCGTAAGTCAAGCTCTCGAGGTCATTAGGGAGGATAGAGGAGTAGATTAAAAGAGGCAGCTCAGTTTCAAGATTTGCCATCTGGCAAACATCGCTAAGCAATCTGTTTGGAACAAGTGCTTGCAGGTCACCTGCCAGAGCAATCAATTTCCGCAGTCAATGTGGTTGATAAGGCTGCCGAGGTGGCCGTTGATATGGCAGGAGCTTGGCCTCCGCGTAAGCTGCTCGAACGGATTCATTGCGCGAGTTACTGGGCGTTGTACTTTATGTAAATGTTGAGGTGAGCGACTAGTTTAAAGTAAAAAGGATTAGGATTCGGATGAGCATTGTTACGTCGGTGATTGCTAAAACTGTTGAACTTTTAATCGACGCGCCCTCGGTGTTTTTAAACTAACGGAGCACATTACCATAGATTATCGTTAAATTATTTCTCGCGTGCAATTTATTGCATGTCCTTTGAGTTCAATTGATCATTGACTTTTAGATTAGCATTATGAAATTTGAGATGTAAAATTGGCTTCGCGTTAAAGCGCCGCTGCTAACTTACGGAGACATAGAGATAGAGAGAGAGAGGGGGGGTGGGGGTGGGATAAAAGAAACCCTATATATACACGTATGCGGATACTATTTTCATAGATGATTTATGAGACGACGGGAAAACGCGTTTCCGCTAAAAATGTAAAAAAAATCTCAAATAAATTAGGAATTACGTAATTAAATAAGGAATCGGAGAGAAGAGAATCCAAATCCAAAATCCATTTTCAGCCGTGTTTGTGTCGTCGATACTTCAAGACATTTGTCGCCGGGTGCTCTCGACCTCCAGCGATTCAAACAACAGTTTCCAACTATATTAACAACATGTGTTATCTATCCGTTTGCTTTGAAAACAAAGATTTTTCTCAACTTCATTGCCGTCGATGTGAACGTTCCCTTTGCCAATAGATCCATCCTTTTCTTAAACGCCCATCTTATGAATTTTTCATACTTTATGTCGATACTTGGAGTTGCCAATTGGATTGGAAATAACCGGACTATGCCCATTAATTAAGCGAACGAATGATTTTTATAAACAAACATTCACGCGAGAAATAATTGATAATTCGGGCAAGGAATTGGGGGAACACGCAAACGCGATGAGCCAGCAAATGTTTAAAAATAATGGCACAAAAAACACATCGGACACTTGTCATTTACGATCAAAAGTATGTTGACAAATGCTTTAAAAAGCTAGGATTAAATTATTTGACTTGCGATCATTATGTATACTCGCATTCTCGCACACAATATCCCATGAAATTCTTTTAAACGTTTGGATTAAGACTGCTGAAGTAGCGAGGCCACACAATGATCAATAATATATTAAATTAAGGCGGCGAAAGCTATTTTTATCCAACCGATGCCTCTATTTTGGGACAAAAATATGATTTTCATATAGTTGAATGTGCACGCGTGTGTGTTGTGTGTGCGACAATCTTGAAAAGCGCGTTTAAAGACTCTTGGGGGATTTTGGACTTCCTTTCGGAAATTGATTTCAAGTTTAAATGACACTGGTGCGGCCAATGCAACGAGAACATTAAAAGAAAAGTCATTATTGTCGTCTTGGGAGATCGAATGTCGCAGTAGAGCCGATATGTTTTTCTCTTGGGCACTCGGCATCAGCTTGTGCCGAAGAACTAATTCAAGGCTCAAGAATAATCTTTATCCAATATTTCCTCTAAGCTGTCTCGACTTAATATGCTTGTAACATGTAACGAGAGGCCATTGGCAAGTGATATTTTGCCGACTGTCGGGATCGCTTCTGTCAGAACTTTCTGCCACGCTTCAGTCGGAGGAATAATTGAGCGCAATCGACTTGTTTGAGAGCCGAGGGCAAGAGCTGCGCAATTATTCAAGTGCATCGTCTAAAGTATTGCCGATGAATTTATGTATTATGCGTGGAAATAAGCCGTGAGCCAAATGTCGGTGGATATGCCAAGAAACAGGACAAACAGGATACTCGATAATTCGGGAAGAGAAATCTTTAGGTTAGGACAGAGCTGAGGACAATTACTATTGGGATAATTGTGCTTGGCGTGTAAGTGTTGGCTCGCGCTAGTAATGTTCCGCAAAAGATTATTGAGCGTCGATATTTATTAAAGTCCAATGAGCATGGAAGTGGATAAAGCGAGAGGCAAACACGTTAATGTCATCCTCGCACAATGCAATTGACTGAAATCCATTTGAATCGAGGATAAGCGACTTTGTTCGAGAGATTGTTTAGTTTGGAAAGATAAAGTGAAATTATTTTATGTGGAAATGAGTGTGCTCTCTTCGACCGTGGAAGAAGGAAGCCAACAGTGCCGAGTGATTGTGCGGGAAAATGTCCGATTTTTCTCTGAAATTGTTTTCGCTTCCACTTTATTAGTGCTTACAATGACCTGAAGTGAAATGGCATTGACGTGAAAGTTTTATTAAAATTCGTCCCGACTTTTGCTGGCGCATAATATGCTCAGTAGGTTGAACTATTTATTGTTCGGCTCGAGTACAATCACACAAGGATTTTACAACAATTTTATATAATAATTTATAACAATTGTAATAATAATAATAAATGGCAATTAAGGGGGCAGGGAATTGTAAAAGACGGTAGTACAAGAGAATATTCAAAACCCGTCATTTTCATCGGACCGGCAGTATCAATAAAATCGCTACCTCCGTAGCAATAAATAAATATAACAAAATTAATTATTCCGGCATTATTCCTTGACTGAAAATTTTTGAAGTTAAAGGAAATGAAACTTGTGCATCGACGGCTTTTTTCAAATAAGGTGATCCGTAGGATTGAAAAATCATTTAATCCTATCTCTCCTTCGCAATTCGACATCTCAAGTCTGCAATGCGAGACAATAATAGATTTGAGGCGTCGATTGTAAGTGGAGAATTATTGGAAAAGCGAATAGAACATGCGTAGAACATCATCGTTAGCGCTTGTAAATAGAAATCTCGGTTGTAAGATAAGATTGAAGAGTAAATTTGGCGCTGTTGTTGTAGTAAATTGCTTTTGTTTTTATTTTAAATAGATTTCCAATACAAGGAGACAGAATACATGAACGTATATTATTAATGCGAAGATCGAGAGATTCGACAACTTTGCGCGTTTGCTCGGCTCCGTTGAATGTTGGAAACCGCGCCTCAATAATACATAAATCAATAAAATACTTACTCTCTGGCTAATTTTACGCTAAAATTCTCGTAAAATTAGAGACGATTGCACGGGAGTGGGAGTAGCGATCGCGCGAGCAAAGAGTAAAACCATATGGTTTTGCTTTTCTAATGTCCCTATATAGAGAATATTTAGGCTATAAATTCGGAAGACCGTCATTGCAATGTCGAACGGAGCTCACATCTCCGCGAGCTTACGGCCGAGACCTAAAAGTAGGCTTAAAATAAAGAGAATTAGGAATAAACAACTAGCGGTTCGTTTTAATGGTAATTTAATCATAAACATATCATTAGGCCTAGGTTTCGAAGAGCACGATATTTACAAATCCACGAGCTAGAAATAGTATTAAAATTAAATAACAAATTTTCATTATGTAAATTAATAATCACTTAGAGTTTATTGATCTGTACATCGTTCGATTTTAAATCTAACGTGCCCTCCCGGCTCAATTGGCGGAGGGCCTAATTAGACATTAGGTGCGTTAGGTACATGACATTAAATTTGAAAATTTAAGCTTGCTACTCTCAAAATCAAACAATCCTCGATAGACACTTTAATTGGCAAATTTTAAAAAGCTTTCCGGAACAGCAATTACATGGGCGACCGGCTCAATTCATATACATACATATACATATACATATATATCCATTGGTCGTCGGAGAGTCGCCGGCGCACGCGCATCTCGAGCGCTCGCAAAACTTTCCTCTTCAACGTACTACCGCCGCCGCCGACCGACCGAGCGCACCGATCCCCGCCCATTCCTTACTTGGCTACTAAAACAATTAATCGCTATTATTACGTACAATCTATTAGATCCGACGACGACAATGAATGGCAGGTCGCGAGCGCGAGCGACGCCCAATGAAATGCTCTCGGGCGTCCTCGGCGCTATACTTTCGCCCTGTCAAGTGCAATTCGGCGCTGGGGCAAGTTCATTCGTACGCAATTTAATCTTAAATAAGCGCTAATAAAATAAATCAGTCTTTACTTCGCGGAGAGTGGTGGTGGCAGGGGGGAGAGGGAAGCTGGGGGCTGGAAAGTGTTATCGGAAAGAGGCCGGAGGCGATGGGCATGGGACGCGCTACTGCCACTATTTGGGAAATCGAGTTGTTTAAGGGCGAGCGACGAGACATCAGGCTTCCACGGACACACTGATCGGCCAGTGGAGGGAGGGCGACGAGGAGATTATTCATCTCCTGGACTGCGTGGATCGCCCGCAGCCCTCATCCACCCACCCCTACGTCTCTCTCCCCACAATCTAATTTATTCCATCCATTATTTGTCCATTAAATCGCCGAGGCGCTGCTAACTTCCCTCCCTTCCCTCGTAATAATCTGGCGAATCGCGTACAGTTGTCGCTTAATCTTAATAACGTGTTCTTTTCATTCGTTCTCACGGCGAATGGCGCTCGCTCTGTCGCGTCGAGCGACGAAGAAGGCAGCCGAGTGCTTTGTCGCGAGCATCGTGCACTCGAGATTATCGCCACGACGCTTGCCATAATCATCTTATCGACCGAGTTCTCATCTCCACCGCTAGATGTCCTTCCGTCCATCCCATCGTGTAATCTCTCCCGATGACCATGGACGTGTCGAGGTGCACTTCGCGCAGCGCAACTGTCCTTTCGGACTTTTAAATGAGGCATCATCGACTGCATCGAAGAAGCGACGAGTCGTCGAGGTGGTGTGCGGCTTCAGCCTGCCCCGTGCGCCACAACATAATACTCGGTGCTACATTACAATGACGCTTTTACGCCTCGTGAATTTCGTAAGAGCGTGTAATGAGATGTGCGCCATCTCATCGGGAGCAATAATAATTCATGGGCATCGGGAAGGAGGAAAGGAGAAAAGGAGGCGAGGGAAGAGGGATCGTTGGCTTGTTAATTGTTGACGAAGGTAGGATGGAATTGCAGAACAGCCCTTTTCGAGCCACTATTTTCTTACTTAAGTGGCTTACGAGGCTCAGCCAGCAGTTTTATTTCGATATCAGCTCAATAAATGACGTCCATTAACGCGAGAGGAACATTATCTCCCATTCGAGGCAACGTGACATTGAACTCTCGGCCACACTACTTGCTCTACTTCCGCGGCTAATTGACCGAAAGCTTCCTCGACACTGGCAGCCGCCGCCCCTCGCCATGGCTCCACGAGTACTTGCACGAGCTTAATGTATGTAAAAACACGCGCACTGTGGCAATCGTAATGGTAATAATGGCGGTAAAATAACGGTCTCGCATAACAATTGCAATTGAAATGGCGCGGATAAAGTAATCGGACTATCGGGCATAAGTTAGGTCGTGTAAATGAAATAGCATGCGCATAGAGAAAAGCGAGGGGGAGAAATGTAATGGCGACATTGGCCCGAGAGAGAGTGCTATTATAACGAACTGGAACAATAATATCTCGCGAGCTGATAAGAAGCCACGAATTCGGGAGCCTTCCGAGTCGACGTGGACGAGCCAAGTCTAAGCTCGAGCGAGCGATGCTTTGCCACCGGCTCCGCACCCGGTTCATACCGAGTCTCGATTGGATTTTGCTGTGCGGCCGCGTCACTCTAGCCATTAGAGCTGCGAAAGGACGAGCGAGAAGGACGTAGTAGTGCGCAAAGCGATGTTGGTGACTGGAGGCTCTCGCTTGTTCGCGTCTAATGATGGCCGTTGATGTGAATTCGCCGGCTTCGATGTTGTGCGCGCGGCAGCATTAATTTCTTCAAAAGACTGGCTCTGGCTGCCTCTCAAACCCTCCATTAAATAATTCGGATCGCAGCGGACTTATCCAAAGTCCTTGGAGATAATCCAAGGCTAGAAGACAGGTAATAACGGAGGCAGGTAGGCCGTCGGGCAACTTGGGTAATGGCCGGAGGGGGATGAAAAAGGGGATAAGGAGAGGGGGGT
>JAPYYT010004472.1:0-11669 GCA_030522565.1 Ceratosolen corneri | reverse complement strand
GCGGCTAGCGCATTTGCGCTGTTGTCTTAATATATGATAGGGTTTTCTTGAGTTCCAATTTGTCTCGGTCATTAAGAAAATTCAGAAAAGTGGCAGTTTATTCGACTGTACCTAGAAGGACTCGTCAGCTGTTTTTACTAGGGTCGAATTGCAAGGGACGTGCATATTATTCGACCATGTTCGATCTATGGAGGCGCAGTCCGAGTAAACACGGTCGTAAACGGAGGTCACAGACGAGAGAAATAAAACACTCGTCGTACGTTTCTAATCTCATTCCTAGGCTCTCGGGACACATCTGGCAATCATAAATATCTCGAATATTTTGAAAACAATTTACAAACAAAGAGGTAGTACCGACTGTCGAGATTCTATCGGAATCCCGAACACTATCAATCTTATTAATTCCAAATCTTAATCTTAATTTATAATATCTTTGTCTTTAATCATTACGTCTTATACAATTTTAATAAATAAACAACTATTGAAATTACATCAAATATAGTTCAAAGACTCTTTTCTGAGAACCTACTTCTATCCCCTCCTGCCACTATCTGCTTCTCCTCACTCACACCGAGGAGAAAATTAAATACGAGTTAATAATCCCAAACAGTCATTATGTTTCTAATCTTATTAACCGTTAATCTCGTGATTAGATTAGCTGTAGTGATTTTGTTGGTTGTAGTTATGAATTATCACTAATTAATCTAATTATTATTATAAACACAAAAATGTTTTATCTTGATCTATTTGTAACGTGATTTTTATGATAAATCATACGATAAACCATATGCTTCATTATAAATATTATTTGAATAGACTGTTCCATATTTTATAGTACTATTTTCTATTTAAGTTTTTGATACTTTCAAAATTCAAGAATTTTAAATTAAAACGGGACATAAATTTTAATTAATATTCTTAAGTAGTTACTTTTATTCTCCTTTTTTTTAAGTACTATTTTTTAAGATTTTGAAAATATGCTTCATATTATTGAAATACAATTTAATATGAATGTATTTCAGTAGCCAATACGCATAAACCGAAATTATCTTGTAAATATATCATAAGAATTTACGTACAGATGATTAGTTTTGACATAGTGAAATGATATTTACTATTTTATCTGTAAATTCTGAATTTTGATTGATCGTAAAGAACATAAAAAGCAATTTTTTTATTTTTTAAAAAATCATTATTGTATTTGTTGTTACATGTGTAATTATGTCGGATTTTTAAATGAACATTGAATTAGATCTAACTATAATTACCCATTGCTTTAGAAATAAAATGATTGTAATGTTTTTTTGAAAATATTACGTATTAAAAAATTTAAATTTAAAAGAAGATACATCATCTACATTTTAGTATATATTAAATTTAATTAGCAAATATATCGCAAGTTATTAAATAACAGTTATTAAGGAAGATTATTTTCTTTTACCATCTAATAATTTTTCAATAACAAAATATAATAAAAATTTCTGAATGATGGAATGAAAACGTAACACCATGTTTAAAATAAATTTAAGAATAAAGAGAAAATAATCGGAATAAATTAAAATTTTAATTATAATATTTTTTTCATAATAAAATAATGATATCATAATTAATTATAGTACATGTATATATATTGAGTATTTATATAACATTAAAATATTGATAAAAAATTGCACTATTAAAAATATTTGTACTAAATAAGAATATTTTCATGTTTTTTACGTATAACAAGATTTCTCATCATCTGACAATTTCATCATCTGATGAATTATGGAATGTAATTTATGGCTCACCAGTAGGTAGGAAACTCGTTATCATAAAAATTGCATAAATGTTAAGACGAAAGCTATGTAGGAGCTTGCGACTGTAAATGCGTCGATTTAGAATTACGGTAGCTTCTCCAGCCATTGTCATCATTAATCACGTTTCGCACTTTATGAGCCCGATAGCACATTTCTCAATAATACATACACATGCACGCGCGCGTGCGGGCACAGACACACACATATATGCTCTTACTGGCTCGACTACATTCTTAACTACTTCGGCTCAGTATGTTATACGTTGTGCAGTACTTTGGGAGCCTTATATTCACTATTTTTACGACAATTTCAAATTAATTCCACATTTCATAAACCAATGATTTTTTGCTTTTCAATTAAATTTATGCACTACTCCATGCGTTAGCCCGCAGTAATCTGGAAATGTTTCATGTCCAGACTTAAGTCCAATACTGCTGCCCCTGACTGACGTATACAATAAAATTTCCCCTACCATAAGACAACAGGTACGTATACAGTCTAAGAAAGACACAAAGTATAAAAAAGAGAGAGAGAAGGATTTACTGAGCGCATTGTATGGTGACTCGCAGTTTGTCGTTGCGTTATATCTGTGTACGCCTCCCTCCTTTCTGATTGTGTATGGCGCCTTTCGTGTGCGTACTCATGGATACAGAGCAATAGGTGAAAGTCATCGAATTTCATAAAATTGTACGGAGGTATACCAGTTTCACTCTCATTCAGAATCATAACTGATTCTTGTATACAGAATCTACTCTAGTCATGGAGATCAAATTGTAAACGTCAGAAAAAAAAATGTATTTCTAGAAACCTGCTTAAATATCGACGTTACAGATTCATCCAAACTTCCAAAAAATAAAAAAAACATCGATAACAACAGTATCAATATAAATGCAATCGTGATATTTTGAATAACTTTTATATTATTTTTTTTATGTGCTTCAACAAAAAAGATAATTACTTAGTTTAAAATTATTAAGTAGTCGAATAATTATATAATAAAATTTAATTTACTTCAATTCTAATTCTTTATTATTTATTTGATTTATATTTATCATGTTTTTTCACAGAATAAGTTCATTGATAATTTTCATAAAATAATAATAACGGTGATATTAAATAAATATATTAATTTCTTAAGAATATTTTTAATCTAATAAACTATACTATCTTAAATAAAAATATTAAAAAAGGATTAATTTTTTTATTTATAAATTAATGTATTTTTGGTCTCTAATAATCTTACTCCCATTAAGAGCAAAAATAAAATTTTCTACAGAACATTGATTTTGATTTTTAAAATTTATAAAATTCTATTTAACTAAAATTATACCCAAATTGACATAAAAAATTTGATAAAAGCAAAATTGAACATTAATAAATGATTAAGTCATTTTATTAAACATTTATCTGATTTTAGATCAAAATCATCGATAATAATCGATAATAATGAAATAAGTAGCTACACATATATCTCGAACAAAAATTTCTTATAAATTTAATGATTTTTAAAAATGTAATAAATACTAATAATTCTATTAAGAATAAACAAAAAGTATATAATAAATAAAAAGTAATTTATACAAAAAGAAATTATGATATGCATATTATAGTTATATACAATAAAAATATCTTAAATTTTTATATTAGAATAATATAATATTGAAAAAAATTAGTTAATGTATAAGAATTGGTTCTGATAATTTCAAGTAAAACTTTTTGAAACATAACAACTGAAATAAAATTAGTTTATTTAACAATTATATTTTTACTCAATAAAATAGAACATTTATATAAAACAGATATTAGCTATTCCATAAGCTGGTTATAAGTTTTATTAATCAAATTCAAACCTTTTTATAATATAAACTATCATTAAAAAATCATTGTTAATATCATAAAATATTTTTCAACTACAAATCAGTTCTATTATTGATAAACTTTAACAAATTAAAACATTTTATATACTTAAGTTTGTATTGTAAGAAGAAATCAAAGTATTTCAAAGTCGTCAAAAATAATTAAAAATTTGTGAGCTACTCTTTAATGTAAATAGGTATTTTGTAAACCTATTTTTATTTATTTAAAGTACATTTTTATTTCTAAATCTAAATATTACGATATTGCTTATTTTGTATTATTATTATCAGAAATTTCAATATTTATTTTATAAAAAATAAATTATAAAACTAATAATATTAGATGCATTTAATTGATATAGTAAAATACAAAGATTTGTACTTGATATATACTATAATTATAAAATCTCTTATTACAATTGTGTTAATAAATTTGTAGAAATTTCTCCAGTAGTTATCAAGAGCAATCCAATTAACTTCAATCTCTAATTCTTATATAAAACACTAAAAATAGAAGATTAGTTTAAATTAACAAACTTATGATAAATAAGCTACATTATTAAATACAAGAAATGTGAGAAAAGAGCGATAAATAGTAATGTAATAATTCCTTTAACGCAATATCATAATAAATATGCTCAGAATCAAGCAAATTTATTTATATATATTTTGTATCTTGAGATTAACTACATGCGTTGAACTTTCGTGAATTAAATAAAAGGCTATCTATAACATGAACTAGTAAATACGAGTGAGCAAAAGTTTACTAATTGAATCTTTATTAAACATCATTTATTTACTTGCTTTTATTAATACAGCATCGAAATGATGAACAATGTACAGGTTTAAAGACGGATTTCCTTGAATACTATATAATTATCAATATATTCATTAAATTACAGATATTGTAATATTATTTAATAGTGAATAATTTTAATCTTTCTTTAAAATTTTGGTAAAATTATTTTTGTTTTTTAATATCAGTCATAATAATAATATTTTATCTGTGGTATAATTAATACTCTATTATGTTATTGTTATTATTTATTATTCTTAATGTTATTATTATTCTCTATTAATATTTCGAATGAATTTAAATTTAATAGTGTTCGAAAGCCTAATACAATCTCGAATGTCAGTAAATATATCAAGCGAAGTTAAGAGTTACTCAAAATGATAATTTTTATTGTCACTTACTTTTATTAGAATTTCACACATTTTAAAGAAAGTAATTTGTTCGGAATTTTTTCCGGTGTGTTTTTTCTTCTAAATGTAATCAGGAGGTACAGTTAGTGAAAAGAGAGGTGATAGAAATGGGTGTTATTAACTAAACAGGTTTTGTTTTTGGAGAGTAAAAATTAGGTTTATTAAATAATAAATATATAAATAGGTATGGAATAATTACTGAATATATTTAAATGTTGAGTGTGTTCGGTTGTATTGATATATAAATTATGCGCTATGGAAGTTGATATAATAATAGTAGAAAAAGCGAATGAAAAGTTGTGTTTGTCTCGCTACTCAGTTGTAAGCTGAGTAAGATGTTGGTTGAGACTTATAGTAATATGAGCGTAATCCTTGATCAACTCCGTCTAGTTTTCAATGTCCGCTTATTTATGTATTGGGTTTTAATTTATACGTATTGTTGTACCTGATTTGAACCGGGCCTACAATTCGAGTTGATTGATCCAAATAATCACGAACTGTTACAATATCACGAGTCTCAAGATAACACAGATTTTAATATAACTACTGGCAGGTATTAATAATAACATAACTAATAACAGGGAACAAAACTGAGTATTATCGGCCTGAAATCTATATTCAAACTAGCCGTCTGAATGCCATTATAACTGCCTTTTATATTTGCACTAATCCTTTTTCGAAGACAATGTTTTGCGAGTGAATATTACTGCTATTGGAACGGAAGTATGGATTTTGCGCTTTTAATATTTACATTTTGTATTAGAATAACGTGAATATTCTACGAAACAGAAGGATAGATAAACAAGCTTCAAAATAATGCAGTTATTGAGCGAGCTTCGTGATTAGATAGAGAAGGTCGTGATTCTAGGTATAGTCATAAAAGATTTATTGACTAAGTCTTGAACATTCCGCTTGCCATCAGCAACATATTGATGATCTTATTTCTGAGCTGGGATGAGTAAAATCGTGAGTTCGGAAATCGGTATTATTACCATGGTGTGGCAGCTTTTACAATGACTGCTCTAATTCGAATGTATATCTATGGCTCGTACTAAAGGCCATTTACATGGTGGAAAACGCTCGTCGACGAGTAAGGCCATTTACTGATTTAGATATTATTGAGCTTGTATCCTGATTATAGTAAAACTATGGAACTTCGTTTCATTTTTTTCAAACCTTGTAATTACTATTGCAAAGAGGCTTTTATAATATTCAACGTATTCTCCTTTTTTCATCAGGAAATATCTATGGGATTGGTTCAATATTTTTTTTATTCAAAACTTCAATTTTTCCAAATATTAATATATAATGGAAAATTGCTTACTCTGAGATAAATGTGATATCATTAGTTTCATAATATATTCCACTAATTGTTTGTACTCAGACTCAAGAAAGTCAGGCTCAATCTTTATTTAGATTAAAATTCATTCATAAAGACGTATAACTCGAGATCTCCAGATTGTTTTTCATAAGTCAAATATGTTTTTACCAATTTTTTCATTTTTATTTTGTGCGTAAATCTAAGTTTTTCTATAAATCGTATGCGCACTTTAAATCTAGTCATTGGTTTTTGACATCTACATACTCCAATTTTATGATTGTCAGTGTTCGGAAATCCGTATAATAAACTAACCGTCTCGTCGGCCCCATGTAATATGATCATTAGTGTTTATGAATATAGCAGTGCAGTGTAAAAACCGAGGACAAAAGAGTGCTACAGACTGGAGACTAGATAGTCATGCAAGAAAGATCGAAAACAATATTCAAGTGAAATGTGTAGTGCACCTGGTTGCTCCTAGAAGAAATTATGAAAGTGAAGTTCTTTATATCATACGTGACTAAAATTCGAACAAACAAATTACTAGACAATATTTGTAGTTTTAAGTGTCGAATCTCAATGACTAGGCACTAAAAGAGTCATGGGACCGTCGCATTCGGACAGTACCTCAGTCAAAGGTCGAGCAAAGGTAAAGAAAAGTGCGCATACGATTGCAATTGTCGCCACAGGGCCCGGACTAGACAAAGTAAGACGACTTTTCAGTTTCCCCCGCTCTGCCTACACAAAGGACCCGGCCGCGGTGTGACCTCGAGCGGGAAAAGAGCTCGCCTATCGGTCAAAAACAATAAGGACAGAAAACTCAGTGCACCAATGACAATTAGTGCCGATCGTGGAACTAATAGGAAAAATCGGATGAATTAGTTCCGACAGGGTGGCGAAAAGTCGCAATGCGAACTGCGAGTGCAGGGTGACGTTTTCTGTGACGTGAGTGTGCTTTTGGTGGTCTTCGATTAACGTACAATCTTCACTAAATAGTGGCAACCGCAAGGTAACGAAGATTGAAGATAAACGCCGCCGTGAATGGTTTCGCAGCCGACGCACTCCCTACTGCTGAAGTGAAGCGAGTTTGTCAACACTGAGTTGACAGTACCAGCCTTTCGGTAACAACGCAGGTAATTGGAACGCTAAGACTTTCTTAGTAAGAAATAAGAAATAAGAAATAAGCCATCCTCTTCCGCGAATCCGCGCCGGGTCTAAAGCAATGCAGGGTCAACACACAATTGAACCTTGCATCATTATAGAAGTGTGTTAAATTTTTGGATTGAACGAAGTGTGTTAAATTGGATTGAAACAGATTCTGAAATACCATTCTCCGTTCACGCGTCGGAATCATTATGGTTTACCATTCACGGATCATTCGCAAGTGTTAACTATTACACACACACAGATACACACACAACAAATACAAATAACTATAACAACCATTGTATAAAACAATTTAGAGTTTATCATTAAATAATAGCAGCCAGCATAGACACGTGTTTAACAATTTAATCTATCCTACCGTCAACATCAATCCTATTATATCCAAACTCCTCAACATCAGGGAGCGCATGCAGTCTACTAAGATAAAACCCCTATCAACAGGCCGACGGAACAGGTAAAGCTGATTCCACGAAAGCTAGGTAGTGGGTACCTCAACAATCAGTATACTCATAACCTTCTACATATTTCCATATTTTATGCTCTTCATAAGATTTTTCTATGATAAAATCCAGACATGCCAGTTGTCTTTGAGTAAGTTTGCCTATTTTAACTATTTGATTTTTAGGACCAAGATCCTTTGGGTTCTTCATAAAGGTAATAAAGTCTGCATATTCTCTTAAAACTCCGCCTTTAACATATAATCAAGATGCAATTTATGCACGCTTAAACAATCCTGTTCAGTACCGAGTTCTTTACTGAATGTTAAGTATTCTAACCACGCTCCAACGGGAGGATCAGTTGTTATTGCTCGTTCGCAATGTTCCAACATCTTATATTTTTCTACCGGAGTTGTAACAAATTTAACTTTATCTTGTAACAATTATAAGGAATGAATAGATGTTAATGAATATTTGGAATTTATTTTTTCTCTGGCAGGCAATGATTGCTCCAATTCACCTAAATTATGGTTTTTTGATATAGACAAGTCATGAGTTTCATAGTTATAAGAATTTCGTATTAATTTCTGTTCGAGTACGTGAATTTAATTTTCCTTCTTATTCGCAATTTTTTGAGCATTGATTAATCCATTTTGCTTGATTGTTTTTTCCGGTACACGAAAATCTTCATGACTTTCGTTATTATTAATGGTTTTACTCTGTGATAAATCTCTTGTAAACTTGGTAATCGCGCTTTCCGACAATCTTTTAATTGGTAAATATTGTATTTGGGTTTTGATTTATATATTTGATTTTGTGAACAACTGGATAATAGTGAAAGTAGTAAGTCCATATGCTTCAGCTTCCTGTCCTAATGCAGCCTCTTCGAAAAATGTTTCATCAGAGCAATTATCAGGCAAAAATTCCTCAATTAATGCATGCGCTGTTAAAAGGTATTATACTTTCGCTATCAGATCTATGCGGCGATTATATTCCTTGAGCTAGACAAATAGTCTGGCAGTTTCAAGGTCTCAAGACAATTTTTCTTTATTGTGGCAACAAGACTTCACTATGATTTCATGAGAGATGTTATATATTTTAAATATTTACAATTACTAACAAAAATAATAATATATTTTAAAAATTTTTATCTCTTCTTAGACATCGGAACTCCCGCAGTTAATATTTCTATACTAGGAAATTGTTCGTCTAGTGTGTATATATCATGACTGACAAGACTGTACTAATAATTAATTTGTTTGAATATCATTATAAAAATTTGTCAACTGTGTATTTTATCTCCCCTTCCTTCCATTTACAACCGTTTGACCATTTAAATCTTCCATACTTAAATCCGCTAATTAAAATCAATAGAACAATGAAAATTTATAACTGACTCCCCCCCGTTAAACAAATAAAGAAGTGACCTGTTACATAAATACGAACACATGGAAAGTTCAAGGAGTTATTTCTGGCGCCTCAAACCTTGCATCTGTTCATTTTATCTCATTGTCGTACTTTGTTCTTTATAAGTACATAATAGAAAAAGAGACTCTGCAGTTTACATTCTAAGTCTCTTATAGTAAGTAAAAAAGATATTTACTTGAATTGCAAATTTCGCTCAACTAGCAGTGGGCAGTTAAATAATTTACGTGTTTTATATTTATTTACACTTCTACTCATTTATCAGCAGGAATTTCTACAAAATATATATTCTAATTCAAATTTTCGTTCAATTAGCAGTGGGCAGTTAAATAATTTAAATTATAAATATTTATTTATAATTCCAATCATTTAGCAGTGGGCATTTATAGTAAACATAGTTCTACACTCATTTCTACAAACCAACATTTATCAACCATCATCTACAATAAAATAGTTCTATTAGTCTTTTACAACAGCATTTAATCAATAAAATAACATTTATTTTATCACCTCTCCTTTCGCTATCTGTATCTCCTGATTCCATCTGGGAGAGAAAAATCACACGGGAGAAATCCCGAACATTGTTATACAATGGAGTCATTTCCACGGGACATCAAACATCAGTTCAAGGCAGTTCTCAATATCTGTCAACATCTAATCTGTGGTCATCAGAGATACAAGATGAAGTACCGCTTCCTTTAATACCAATAGAAAGTAATAAAGTGCTGGAAAATTACGAACAAGCAATAGCAGATTATCCATCATTTGAAGATTGGTTAGTGTTTGAGTGTGTTTAGAATCACGACCTTCTCTTTCTTAGAATGCTCACGCGACTCGAACGGAGAATGTAAACACAACAGGCCGAAAAAAGGCATCAGCAGCTCAGTTCTATAAGCGATCAGACCGGTAATACTTAGTAATTGTTCCTTATTATTAACATAAATTATATTGAAGCCAGCAGTCATATTAAAATCGGTGTTATCTTGAGACTTGTGATATTGTAGCAGTTTCTGATTATTCGGTTCAATCAACTCGAATTGGAGACACGATTCAAATTAAGTATTAGGGCCACAAACCTGCGAATTCACGTTCTTTTTAAACAATTCATCTAAGTTGACACCTAACACAGCAATAAGCGGATATTAAGACTAAAAGGGCCGGATCTAGATTTACGCTATTTCTACTCTTATACATTAGTTTCCATAGGGCAACATTTATATCAGCACAACCCAGCACAATCAACATTCAACTATATTCTGTATTTACTACGCATATATTTATATATTTATAATTTAATAAACCTAATTTTAGTCTCTAACGACAAGATCTGCTCAGTAAATAACACCCATTTCTATCACCTCTCCTTTCCCTATCTGTATCTCCTGATTACATCTGGGAGAGAAAACACACGGGAAAAATCTCGAACAGTTAGACTACTTACAATTTAAACGAGGAATTAGTTCTGGAAGGAAAAATTAAATAATTAGAAGATATTAGCCTTATCCAAGTCAACTATATAGAAAACTTACACGTCCATATATTGGAATAGGAAAATCTTATGAAAAATATAAAACCTGGAAACGGGCAAAAGGTTGTGAGTATAATGATAATTATAACATTATTAAATGTAGATATCAAAAGTCAATAGCAGGAATATCATCACGCGTACAATTTAAAGAAGAACTTAGATCAAACTTTAAAGTAAAATGGAATAATTGACAAACGCACGGTCAGAGATTTGTTAGAGTTAAAATCCTTTACAAAGTACTCAAACAGAGAGAGAAGTTGAGTCTGCCTTTATAAATAAACTATGTAAATAAATCCTATATGAGTAAGGTAACTACAATTGTAAAAAATACTCTAAATATAATACAACCTGTTAAAATTGATTTACAAGGGAAAACTTTATTTATGGATATTAAAAAACTAAGAGAAAATATTCTTGCAGTCGAACTGTTTTTTGTAAGTAAATAGAAGGATCGTTTGATAACATATTTAAAACACTTACATGCGGAATTGATTATGCATCATATAATGTAAAAGAGTTATTAGAAATACATAGAAATGTAGTAATAAAAATTAGTACATCATATAAGTAGCACACAGATGTTCTCAAATTATTCTACAGCAATTAAAGAAAATGGCTTTTAAAAATAACTTTCTTATGGCGGTTCCCACTCAGACTGGCATTTTATATTTCTGAGGAAATAAAGGCAAACATTCCTTTTCAGAAAATTTGGCATAATAAGGACCAGTCAATAATATATATAGTATTATAATATCAGTCAACATTACCGTAAAATGGATTAATATGAAAAAATGTTACAATGCATCTGTTCGGAATCCCTTACTTGAACCAAAAATCGCTTTTCAGTATGACGGATCGAATGATTCGGGACTGTACCCGACGTAATAATATTCCTCCCGCTGGTCAGAGCGAGAGGCAGATAGTGAAGGAAAG
>JAPYYT010004470.1:0-13532 GCA_030522565.1 Ceratosolen corneri | reverse complement strand
ATCACTCTCAATAAACATGGAAAATCATGCGAAATGAAGATGTTTATAATTCAATATCTCCTCATCGTTTTATTCCGACAAAAATTATTAAATATTTTTAGGAATAACCATTTTATCAGGACCCATGTGAAAACAATTTCGGTCTTTCTGTAAATATATATCGTCAAGAGCTTTAGCCTAGTATACATAGATAAAAACAGAGTCACATAAACACTTTTTATTTAAAAAAGAATCAAAGCATTCTGTGCAAAATAAACATATGACAGTAAATGTTGTCGAATAATGCATCGCTTATAGATAATTGAGAATATAAATTAAGAAATGAATTACGTATAAGTGTTGTTTGTTGCTTATCCAGCATCCTTCCCCTCTGAATCTTAATAACAGGTCGTGTCCGTCATCGACGAGACACGCTCACGTATATATCGTGAATTATGCGACACCTTGCAGAACGGATCGAATATTTAACGTCTTGCAGCAAGGCTACAGCTACCAAGCAGTTGCAAAGCAGCAGGAAACCTACCTAACAGCAAATTTCGTGATCTTACTGCATGCTACATTACAATTTGAGAGGGCCTTCGCTTTCTGGAATTTCTCAACGCAACGCTTCTTGGTATCCAAGGAGTGACCTTGTGAAGGTTTGTGAATATACTGTTATAATTAATAACTTATACGGACCACTCACACATTTGATTCTTACAATCACAATCGTGAATGTGTGGAAACAAGAGTCGCTGTATCTACAGTTTACTGATTGTCTAGTGCCATAACCTACAACCTACACCCTTTTTGCATGCTCTTTCTCAGCAATACCATCTCACAAACAGTGGTAATAGATTTGTTAAGTCGACGCTTATTTTATTAATTGTACCTTTGTTTTATTTTTCTTGTTTTTTTCCATCCTGATTTTCAATAAACAATAAATATAACCGATGATACATATTATTGCATAACCCATAAATTTAAAATGAATATCGTATATTTTCTGCTGTAATTAGAGATTGTTATATTTTTTATGTCTATTAATATTTTCTGAACAAAAATTATATAAAATGAAACAACTACAAAATTTATAGTTTACAAAAGTTTTAATTAATCGAAAGAGTCAATTCAAACTATTATGTTCACGATAAAACTTAATTTCGTAATAAAATACATATAAAGAATTAATTTCTACCTTACTTTCAGAGCATATTTTAAACATATACGTAAGTATATTATATTTGTTTTATATTAGTATATTAATTAGTATCAAATATTTATTTGCAAAAATATATTATTAATAAATATATTTGACGATACTATAATAAATAGGAACATTCATTAAAAAATTATCAAACGTAAAGTAAAATAATACAATTATAACTTTCTTATTTAGTTTTATAAACATAATTTAATGAAAAATAGCAATGTAAATTAATATACAAGTCTAGTATCTTTAAGCACAATGAAAAATATATAAAAACCTTATTTATTTATTCAGATTTATTCAGCTATAGTGTGACTATGGGCGAAAAAAGGCCCCTCTATCAGTACACCAATGACAAGTATTATAATAAATTGCCGATTACGGAACCAATGGGAAAAATCGAGTGAAGTAGTTTCGACGGGGCGACGAAAAGTGCACGTAGAACTATGAGTGCAAAGTAAGCCGCGTCGCCGTGTCAGTGTGATTTTGGTTGCCTTCGATTAAGGTAAAATCTTCACTTTGCGAGGAAAATCCTCGCAGTAGCTGTAACAGGACAACGAAGATTGGTTAAGCGTCGTAAGCGGCTAGGTCAGGGACTTTCTTGGGACTACTTGCGTAGTACGTAGGAGAGAGAGAGAAAGTAGAGTTGACTTACAATTGAATCTTGCACAAAATCTAGGTAGAGGATACCTAAACAGTATGGAATATATATTCGATTGCTGTATGTGCAGTCAGTTCTTACTTAGAACAATAAATAAATAAATTTCCAGTATTATATATATTCAAAAAAATATGCTAAAATTGAAGTTAGTGAAAGACTAGACATATACAATATCTTCCTATTATTATATTATGTTAAAGACGGTTTATGAAAGAAGATCATAGAGCTGAAGCATTAACAAATTGAAATCTTATTATATTATGATAATTATTTTATTTTACAAATTAAAAATATTTTGGAAATTTTCTTAATATATAACATAATTTGTTAACATTTCGTATTATCAATGTGAAATATATATATAAAAAATAATTTTGTATTAAACAATTATTTAATAACTTATACAAAATATAGTTTCGGACATATAAAATCTAAAACTTGCACTTATCATATGAATTATATAATATTTTTTTTCAACTTCAATAGAAAATACTTAAAGATTATATAAGCTTAAATGAAAACAGTTCAACAAATTATTACAGATAAACAAATCAAATTTCATTAAGTTATGCTTATAATTAAATTGTTATTTATTTACTTTAATTTTTAATAATTATTTAGCATAGTATTTACTAATAAATAAAAATTGAATAATATGTAGGCAGAAGATTAAGAATTATATTATACAATATTAATAGATTTTAGAAATGTTTTAAACAATTAATAATATACTTAGAATAATATAAGATAATAGTATTTATAAATTTTAACCACTTTATAAACTCCAAAACTCTAAATTATTATAATGATTAATATTTATACTTATCTTATATATTCAGATCCATAAAATAATTAAATTTATTCTATTTTAGCTAAGTACTAATTATTCAGTTTCAAATTATATCACTGATTTTTAGTATTAAGTATTTCATTTTAATTTAATTCAACAGATCTCTCTTGCTCTTTGATTGCCTCTCGATTTCATATTTCATGTTCTATTTTAATATATTCTACTATACTTCTGTATGTTAATGTCAGAGTATCAACATTACAGTCAGGAGATGGTACGTTGAAAAGCGATCAATCTCAACTGCGTTAGAAAAGAAGCATAGGTCTCAATGTAGCAAAGCAAACAGCTTATATTTTCTTCCATTCCAAGAAGATTTTTGTAAACTCTATAGTAAACTTTAATCTCTATGTAAACTTTATAGAATCATGTACCATTAGAGATAAGTATTAGTGTAATATCCAAACTGTGTCACTTGATATATGTAACTTATTACATGTATAAAAAAAAGATGCTGATTTCTTATTTTTTAAAATTCTTCTGTAATTTTTATACGACTTTTCATGGGAAAAATTATTTTGTACAAATTTACTAAATTTTTATATCTTGAAAATGAGAGTGAAAGTTAGGTGTCTTCTAATGCATAAATAAGAATATTTGAAAATATGTGTTTTAGATTTGAACTAAATTTAGAATGAAACTAAATTTAACATTATAACGTATGTAATTCAATAAATTTACAAATTTTGTATTTGTTATTTTATTTGCTTTCCAAACAAAACGTAAAAATGATATTAAAAGTTACAAGACAGTAATAAAAAATATTAAATTACAATTACTTATTGTTTGAAAAGCAATAGCAAGAACTTGAAAATTATATTCAATAAAATTAAATAAAAGTAATATATACATAAAAGTATAATTTTTATAAAATGAAAATCAATCTACGAGTGAGAATTATATTATTACACTTTGACTTATTTTTCTCTATTTCGTATGTATATTTGTATTTTATAAATGTTTTAGTTAAAAAAGAAGTACATATGCGTACCTCTATTTTTCCTCTATTTTCCAGTTCTTTCATTGGTGGCTTCACCTCAATGGCTGCTTTGTAACTATATTTTATTACTTGCGAAATTTTTATTTTCGTGGTGCGTTGTAGGTTCGTTCAAACAAGCTAGTTTTACAGTACGGCAATAAACATGACGCAGACTCTGTACTCGCGAAATCACCGATACAAGTTCTTGTACATACAGTCTCTGTTCCCTATTTCTCTCGTTCTCTGAACCTCTTTCGTATAATAAGCATACGTTGGCAGCAAAGAAAGCGTGCGTGTGAGAGAGAAAGAGTATGGAAAAAAGTGGCAAAAGGGTAGAATACAAGAAAAAAAAAAAGAAGGAAGTCGCGAGAGGAAGGTCGCATGCTCAAGTTTTTTTATATATTGCTTGTGCTTCCATGCGAACCTCAACACACGAGCGGGTTAATTGGAATGTTGTTACCGCGATTAAACTATTAGGTGAAGAGAAGAATGGTAGGGAGAAGTACCTCGTTCGTTCGTTGGCACTCGTTGGCAACTCGCTATCGCTTTTTAATGGCCTACGTGCAAATGAGGGCATTTTGCAAAATGCGCACTAAGATTTAATGTTGCAAGCGCACGAGTAGATTCTTACAAAGCAATCAACTGGAAAAAGGCTGGATATGTGCATCACGATAAGAGTATTCAAGATTGTACTTTTTGCTGCTTTTGAGGCCCATGATATTCAATTTTGAGCAAAGGAATTGTTTATACACAGATTAATAAGATTCATCGATTTTTTTTATTAATATTCATTAATTTTTTTTTTCTTTTGAAAAAACTTTGAATTCTTGCCTTAGTTAATATTATTATTAAAATTTACTTTTAAAATCAAGGACAAAGAAAATCATTGCTTAATAGTGGTACTTACATTTTTTTTAATGTTTAACCTATTTCATTCATTTAGTGATAACGATTACAGGTTTATAGTGACTTACTTATTTATATATTTATCCGCATTGAATAAATTTATAGAAACCCATTTTTATAAAAAATGTGTATTTCAATATCCATTACAATTATATATTCTATAGCTAATTGATGAGTGCACTGCTCAATCTCTAATCGTTCCTCTTATTATATTTTCTTTTACCCCGCCTTTTTCTTATTTACACTTTTTTCTCTTGAAGAAAGATGATACAAAATATTAGATAAACTTTCTATTTGTATTTCTAACGATAAAATTGGGACTTCATTAATTTCAGCAAAAATATTACAGATAACACGTACATGCCTGGGAATATTAATAAGGAATTACGCTATGACTAGATAAGCTGCAGTAATGGCCGCTTATTTTTTTCTTTTTTTCTTTTAGAAAGAAAAAAAATAACAAAATGAATCCAAGTCAAAGGAAAAAATCATCTCTTATTTATAAGATAAAAACAGAAATAAAATTAAAAGAAGATATAGTATTATTAACTAATATATACTTATAAAAGTTCATATCAAAATATGATAACAAAATTGTAAAATATTTGTACCTTATTTAATGCGTTATATATAAGATAGAAAAAAATTGTAGAAATTTAAATAACATTTAATGTAACAAAAAATTTTAATTTTAATTTATTTTTAAAAATATTATATTAATAAAGCACTATAATTTCAGATTCATATGAAGATAATAATTTAACACAATTAAAATAGACTGTAGCAATACAGCTAGTTAATTACAGATAATAAAACATATATGAAATATGTAACTGCTGTCTTTAATATTCCGAACTTACGTTTTCTAATATTTAGTGTTATTTTTCTCAAACATTTTGAATATAGTAATTATTAAAATTAATGATTTAAACATACGCGTACACATAATTCGTTAATAATCTAGTTAAATATGAAAATAAGTATAATTGGATCATTGTACGTGAAATAAAATATTCTTATTAAATAAAATCTTTAAATAATTAAATTTTATTTAAAAACTGAAGCTTAGAGCTTATACTAAATAAATTCATAAACGTTTCGTTGTGGTTAGCAAATTCATAGAGGAATTCATAAACTTAATAATAAACAAACCAATGTAAATTGAATTTACATATTATACCATGCAATATACTTGCATTACCTCACTCAAACTCACAATATAAGAGCCCGCAAATTGAATAGGGACTATTAGAAATCGTATAAGAGTCAAGATACTCTCGATTCCTGCAAAAAATTAAAAAAAACTTTACCTTTACTCTTTTTCGATTCTTTCAATAATTTTCAGTCTTATATACAGGCACGCACTAACGGCTACTGGTAAGGATAGCGCTGTAGCATCGAGAGCTGAGAACGAGATTGGTAAATTGGATACCGGTTATACGTCGGGCATTAATCTTACGCAACTCTGGCGTGGATATGTACGACTAGCCGGTATCTACTTATTAATAATAGTAGCGATTCGATGAGGCGAGCTCTTCGCGTTGGGTCAGATTCCAGTATGGCGAATAAGGTAGATGAATCAAGTGCTCGCTCTCCATTGGATATATTGCATACGGATGTTTGAAAGCGTATGTATATCTGACTGGACATGCGATGTAAAATAAAAAATCTGCACTTGCCAGGGATATAATTAGTTGCCACTCTCCAAGAGTGCTTTCTTTTCAAAAGAGTTTTAGCATCATTGTCTAATACCAAATAACATATTTGTATATAAATGTGCACTCATGTACCGATAGCTTCCATTACTTTGTACCGGACAGTTGAAATTTTACTATGGTTGAAATTGCTGTTACAATATTAACAACTATTAATTATCCAATAAAAACTATATTTAATAAATTCAAAGAAATATCATAGATTCACATTTTTTCGGAAAGTAACATTTTATTATATTAAATTTAAAATTTTGGTAAAAAATATATTCTTACTCGTAGAAAAAACCGTTTATAAAAATTATTAAATAATGTAAAAACATAATAATAAGTAACATAAAATTTTATTATAATACTTTTAAAAAATCACTTGTCCTCAGTAAGTGTTATAATAAATTATATTGTAAATTTGATTTATCTTACAACAAGAAATATTTATAATATTTATACTTATAACGAATAAAAATAGCAGATTAAATTTTTTAAGAATTTATAATAGTAATTTACAAAGTATTACATATTTAACAATATTTGGCAATAATATATAATTATTATTTGGCAATAATAAAAAATCTTTCTCTATAATGTAAAGTCTAATATTTAAAACTATATATATATATATATGATAATTATACTAAAATTGAACTTAAATGTTATTAATTAGTTCATCATGAATTCATTATCATAAGTAATTTGTACTATATTATATTACTTTCCATAAGACTCTATCTTCTTTTTTCTAGTAGTATATCTAACAATGAAGTGTTTGAATTTCGTTGAAAAATGTGTTTATAATGAATTCGAATTAAAAATGATAATAAAAAGCAAAAGTATTATGTAATTTAGACTAACTTTATAAAAAATAACATATTCTAATTACGTTTATATATATTTACACGTATATAGCAAGATTCATGGAGCAATGTATTAACGAAATATAAATATTATAAATTAAAAAATATTTATTTTAATCTTTTCACAATTCGGTTTTGAGAAAGATGTTTAAGTTTAATTAATTAAAATTAATTTACTTTTATTTTAATTTTGACATAATTTCATTTAAACATAATAAATAAATTTAAGTAAGAATGATAATCATTCATAAGTAACTTATGATTTAACATAATTAAATTTATTATTTTTTTAGATACTACCTTATTAATTTATCTTTTTAAAATTATCATAAAATAAAATTTTAACTTATTTAATATATATATATACCTATTTTTCTTATTATTTCTAATATATTATTTCTAATATATTTCAGTACTGTATACAAAATTAATATCGGTATATTTTAAGAATAGGAATATATAAAATACATTAATAGTTACAAAATTTCTAAATTGATAAAATCAATTTGAACTTAATTTAATAATTTTTTATACCTTTTCATAAAATTATAGATTTATAAATTAAGTGTTTGTATGATACATTTTTTAAATAGATTAATTTAACGTATAATTAAACAGTATTAATATTACAAAGACAGATTTTTAAATTAAATAAAACGATCTAGAAAATCATAAAAAGTATATAAAAAGTGGTAGCACATTGTATGAAAAAGCCCCGAGGTTAAATAAAAACAAGGGTTTTCAAAACACTTTCAGCTCCGAAACTACCTGAGCCTTCAACAGAATAATCTATATTAAAAATCTGTTTATGCAAGCGGGCCCCAGTTATCAAAGGTAATTGATAATATATTAGTGTGAATTGCAGAAGTAGCCCTTGTGACCAACGATAAAAGCTAAAGCATTTGTTGTTCAGCAAAAGGAGATCATCACTATTGTAATAATTTGTATAAAAGGAAAAAACTCATACCAGCTATTCTGTAAAAGGTGGATGTTGAAGACTTTTATCTCCGTTTATAAAAATGAGCAATCTAACGTGTGTATACCGTTTCTTACCCTTAAGCTTTGTCAATTGCTTTGATCATGTATTTGATACCAGAACTCGATTATTTTAGAATTATTTTTCATTTTTTATTTAAATATTAAGATAGAATGACTTTTTACTATACATTAAATATACCGAAAATATATTACAATTTCTTATTTTCCCAGAGTATTATGTTTTAAAATTTATTTCAACCCAATCGTAATTTCTGTTTTCTTAATTTTGAGAAATGAATGAATTTTCATAGTAAAAGACTAAACTTCTAATTCGTATAACTAAATTAAAAAATAAAAATTTAATTTTATCATTTGTACAAATAATTTTGTAATATAATTTTACAATAATTTTACAATTGTAAACAAATCAATAAATTTTCAGACAAAAAAAAATAAATAACTGTAAAAAATAAATTAAACGATATGGATTAGAATTTTAATTTATTACTATAACAAAAAATAATTATTGCCGCAGCTGTACTATTGCACATAGATATATGTCAAGAGACTCACAATGTTCGTGCGAAGAAATAAACCAAATAAGAATATTATCAGGTAATCAAGGAAGTCGGTACTTAGGAGCCAACACAACCTATTTGGTGGCACACGACTCAACCGCAAAAACACCGCTAATGATGCAATGGCATACGAATCATTCCGTCCTCTTTTGTGCTGTATCGTTCTTTCTCATTTGCTCTCTTTCTTTCTGGGCCTACGCCGTTCTGTACGCACACGTTGCCTAAATAACATGTTAAACGCGTTTACAATGTGAGTTTTGTATGGAATTGCTTAATGATTCACAGTAATCAATATTTTCTTCTAAGTGTTCTATATAATTTTAAGATATTAAAAATAAAATATATCTATTTATAATCTATTTATATACCAATACATTTATATACATTACATATGTTCGAAAAAATTCACGATTTTTAGACTTTTTATAATAAAGTTTCCGCACTCAATATTTGTTTTTTTATCTAATTTTATCTAGTCGATATCAATATATGTATATATTGAAATATGTACTTGTTCTCGTGTACCGTATATAAAAAGCTTATCAAAATCAAAATATAGAATTTTTATTAATAGATTATAAGTATTAATGTTTTAAAAATAATATATTTTATAAATAATATATTATATAAATATTATTGAAATATTTTTAATAAATAACTATCATAATAAATGTTCAACGTTTTTGTGATATATATTTTATAAAATTATTTAGATGTTTTTAAAAAATAAATGTAAAAAAAATTTGTTAAATTGATACCAAAACATATTATTTTCTAATTAATTCTTAAATGTACTAATTTTCATAAATATATTTTATTTTAATATAATTAGATTCTGTAGATATTTAGTTTAACACTTTATTAATCACTGAGTACAAATTGTAAAAACAAAATAAAATAATTTCAAAAGGATATTATATATTGTATCTAAGTATATCGGCAATATTTAAAAATAACAGACTTTCCTACATAATAAATTCCTTTTTTTACATAAAATTCTAAATAAATGGTTTTTTAAATCAATATATCAACTACATATTTATTTATATCAACTAAATAATCAATATTATTTAGTTATAGTATATTATAAGTATACATTATTATTATTATTTTTTTTTTATTTTTTTTTATTATTATATGTACGTTTTAACTTATTAAATACTAAAAAAAATTTAATTTGTTTAATATATTTATTTATAAAATATATAATTTTAATTATTATACTAAAAATTATATATGTACATATAATAATAAAAAAAAATAAAAAAAAAATAATTAACTAAATAATATTGATTATTTAGTTGATATAAATAAATATGTAGTTGATATATTGATTTAAAAAACCATTTATTTAGAATTTTATGTAAAAAAAGTTTGTTATTTAAAAAAATTACAGTATATGTTATTAAAAATACAAAATTTATTTACTTTTAAAATATAATATAATATAATAAAATATAATATAATATAATAGAATATAATATAATATAATAAAATATAATATAATATAATAAAATATAATATAATATAATAAAATATAATATAATATAATAAAATATAATATAATATAATAAAATATAATAATTTCTTATATTAATAAATACAGATAACTGTGTTATAAATGAAGGTAGTAAAAGAAATTTTTTTGAAATAAAAGTTAAAACAATACAAGGTTATACCTCAACAACATTTACCTTAAGCATTGCCAAAAACTCGATATTATAGGTTGTTCGGGATTGAAACCGATGTGTTTATATTCCTCACGCTTGTCAGAGCGAGAAGCAGATAATGAAGGGGAGATTGGTAGTAGCAGATCCAGGAAGAATTCCACGAATATTTTAATGCAACAGTAACAGCGTTTATTGAAGTTAATATATTAAAGATCTGGGTCAAATATTATGTTATTTAAGTTATCTGGAATATACCAGTTTGTTGTTAATTTATATGAAACGTCTTTAACAGTTGGTTGAAAGAAAGGGATTACTTTCCTGTTTTAGAACGTTGATAGAAGCTTGATGCGGTGGTCAATTATGTGTTGAACGTCGCGCTTCGTTGTACAGTAGTCAGCTGTCCGCTGACTGTTTTGTGTTACCTGTTGTGGCAGTTGATTGCAGTTAAACGCCGTTGTACCTGAGTAGGCGCTGTAGCTGCGTAAAAGTTGTGCAACAGTCGTCGTGAGTAGAATGCCGCCTTTCTTGTAGTAAGTGACATAGAAATCGTTGCTTGTAGTTTAAACGCCTGTGTAGCTAAATTAGCGTTGTAGCTGAATTGAAAGTTGTGCATGAAACAGTCATTGTGAGTCGAATGCCGCCTTTCTTGTAGTGTGTGATTGGTTTGACTGAAGGGCTCGTGTACCAATGTAGACAAGGTCGCAAGAAGCTGGCAATGTTTACCAGTGGAACATGTGTGACTTGTGGTCCCGTACAGTTTGTAGTTTGTACACCAATTGTAATTATTGGCGCTGCTATATGCTGTGATTTCGTAGTAGAAACTGAACTCCCTTTGGCAGTGAGTAATTGGAGTCAGTCTGCTGGACTCCATATTGGCAGCGTTGTTGATCTGAAATCAAACTGATGAATCCCAGGAAGTAGAGTAGAATGATTGGAGTCATTATGTCATGTACTGTTCTATGACGTTGATGCAATTCTGTAGTGTAGTTGTTGAGATCACATTTTGAGATCAAAGAGAATCTTTTTGAAAGTCTGAGAACTGCACTGCTTAGAACAAAGAGCAGAGAGAGCAGAGGTCCGTACAGAGCGGGATCGAGAGCCGCCGGAGGGTCGAGCAGAGCCCGGACAGAGAGTACGCGGGAGACCCGCCGAGAAACGCCCGCAGAACCGACTAAACCGTCTTAGCGAGACGACAGACGTCTGTTTGACTGACAACAGGGCGAGACGACCACAGAACCGTGTAGACGACTGACGACTGCACGAGGTGCAGTCGCTTTTTAGTCAGTTTACCCCGCCTAGCATGGGGGTGGCTATAAAACATAGTTTCCAAGAGTGGGACATTTTTAGTCTTTGTATTAATATTATTTTTGTTCTATGATTGGTGAATTGCAGAAAGTAGGTGGTTCCATTCTTTTAACAATGCAACCCTTGTATCGCCAAGGAGGGGGATGATGGTTGCAAGTTTTGCCACGATAATAAAGTAAAATATGCTTGTTGGATTCTTACGAATCGTACAATTAATTAATGAGAGATGACCGCACGTGGTTGGCACGTGCGGTCCAAGAAATATTTATTTATTGTTGATCTTAGCGACTTACAAGAAGTCCGAGCCCTAGCCGAGTAATAAAGATAATTCTTAATAATCTTTAACGGCTTTTGGCTCGAAGTTTAGAAAGATAAATAAATTATGTACTGTGCCGTTTTTTAATATAAGCATCAGAAATATTGTAAGTTCCTATAAATCATAATAGGTTAATCGAAGTATAGGTTAAAGAGCAATAGAGAGTGCGCACAGCATGGTTCTAATGATTTAGGGCCCATGGAAGCGCTTATCGTAATAAATACAAAACTTCTTGGTCGAGTCCTATTACAGTACGAAAGTTACTTTTTCTAGAAGAGATTAAGCGCATGAAAAAAGTAGCGAAATGTATTTTTTGGTGATTTGTTCAACAAGGCGCCTGTGGTAGGAATAATACAGCATGCGCATGACGAATGTTAAGTAAATATCCGACATTCGAGGGATATTATGTAGTTTCAAAATACATCATAATTTATAATACGTCGTGACCAATTTGAGTGGGTTGAGAGAGATCCGAGGGTCGATCGGAATCTCGAACATAGGTACTTGTGCAAAAATCTTAAGAAACCTTATATATAAAATAATTTTCAACCAACTAATAAAAAATTTGCGGTTGCTTCTAAAAATTGGTGTGAAACCATGCAACGAAAATTGCAATAGCAACGGTGATGAACACAACTCTCTTGATTTTTCCGCGTTTGATTTTTTCTTTGACTGTACACTTTTGCTTTAGGAGATAATACAGTGTCGTCGGTTGTACTCTTTAGCATAGCAGTGGTAATAATAATTTATACCGTAAACGTACATGCATAGGTACTTAAGATATTTGTAGATTTGAGACGCTGTTATATTCTTGGTTAAAATACCAGTTTGAAAACAGTTTAACCTAATTGCATCAAAAAGTTAAGTTCTAACCGACGATAAAATTCAATCACAAATAAATTATTTGACAACAATATTAAAAAATAACTTCTCAATAAAATATAATAAATTGGTTTCAATAAAATATAATAAAAATACATTTAAAATGATTATAAATATAAACGATATTTTATAGAATTATTAACGCTAAAAAATGATTACAAAATAAAGAATCTGAAAGTCATATTTACATAATAATATATATAATATAATATTAATTTAATAAATAATAAAGTCTAATAAAGAATAACATATCTGTTTTATAGTATATGTTCGCGATTCCGACAGAATCTCGAGTTGTCACTAGATAAGACCTATTTACTTTTGAATGTGACCCTTACTAGAATATTCGATTAACATCTTACGAATATTGTTTACAAGTCCTTCTGTTGGAACTACACGTGGCAAATCTTATATTTCATGTTTGCCACACTTTATATACAAACCCAGTGTTTCCAGCTAGCGGGGCGGGCCAGCGGGGCGCGCTTTTGAAGTGCAACGCGCGTGGCAAGGCAGCCCCCTACCTCCGTCGTCTCAGTCTTCACCCTCCTACACCATACCTAAACGAGAGGACATTCTTTGTTCTTTCATCTCAACAACGTAGGGAAATTCATGAGATCCCCCACCATGAATCCTCGGCGGAATAGCTAGCCCTTCG
>JAPYYT010004469.1:0-14491 GCA_030522565.1 Ceratosolen corneri | reverse complement strand
TATCCGGATTACCTTAATTTTTTCTTTTTTATTTTACTCCCTGCTATCTCACCCCTTCCACTATCTGAAATTTCACACTCGGGGTTACGCCCGAACAATTCCATTGACCTGAATTTACAATTGCCTCGATTTACGTTAAAAGAGTCGTAAATTCTTCCATCGTTAGTAACGTATCTTTTACCGTGCATTTTAAATGATATTTTACTGATTCAACTGCTGTTTCACATTTTCTTCTCATATGCGGCTCTGCGGGAGGGTTGAAGTGTTTTTTTTTGCTTTCTTCTAAACATAATCTGTTTAGTTTTTGGTGTTTAGAACCAAAATAATTTTTTCCATTTTGGGTCTGCTCCGAGGAAGGTTGTGCCATTGTCCGAGTATAGTATATCCGGAATGCCCCGATTCAGCGATGAATGCCTCTGATGAATGGTAACTGACCACTTCTAGATGAATTGCTTAAGTTGCGAAGCACGCAAAAATACTCATCAGTCTTTCTGAATTTTTGGTTTTCGCTCTTTGCTTAATATGAAGATGAAAGAGCCTGCCTGTATCATCTACTTCTGTGTGTAAATGGTCTTGATGGTGTGACTCGTGCAACAGGTAGTTGGCCCATCAGTTGTTGGACGCTGATGACGACAAATGCCACCTCAGAATATAAGACTTAACAGAAGCTCTTCCGCCAATTATCCAAAAATCTAAAATTGCTGTCGAACTTTTGGTAATGTCATTTGGGTGCATTCATATTAGGTTCGCTTGTGTTTTTCAGCAATAATAAGTTTGGTCAGCTGACAATACTGGTTTTGTTATTGTCAAATAATATTGGTGAGACTTTATTTTCTTTTTCTTTTGGGGCTTCTTATTCAGGGTAGATAAAACATCAGGGTATGTGAAATGCCATTTTGCTAATAAAAAGCCGCTAGGCATCCACATATTTGCAGTTGAATAGAAATTTTCACTAGATGCTGAAGATTATGTTGCAACTCTAAAATTGTGATCTGTATATCTGCCTAATGTAATAGGAGGAACAGCAAGTGGCAATTTTTCTTCTTCGTCTTTGTTGACTTATAGTAATGTTATTACTCCTAAAAATGGTGCGGTTTTCGTGCTATAAGTAATTGTAGTTAAGTTAAATGGCATTTCCTTATCTTGTTCGTCAACCCATAGTATCCGTTAAAAATCCCAATCATCTTCATGAATATTAATTTGGTGATATATTTATATCTATCTATACTTCTTGGTGACGCTGTCGAAAATAAGTGTCTATAGTGTCAGGTCACAATAAGACGTCTGAAATATATAAATGGAGTTTGGATCCAGTGTGCATTATGTCATTGATGGACTGATTTGATGAAGTTGCACTGGATCCGTTGACGACCACTTGTAGTTTGGCGCCGGCACCATCTTGTTTTTATACATCATGATATGGTTAATAATACTGAGAATAATATTGGAAATTTGGTTTTCTCTTTTTCATGTTCCCGATTCTGGTTATTCTTTCATGAATTATGTATACAAGCCATTATATTCACCGACTTTGCTTAGTGTTTGTAACAGGCTACGTAGACATCGTTGTGCTACATTGAAAAATTCCCCAAGTCTGCTGAAAGGGTCTTTGAATAAGATTCTTTCTACTTATCGAACGCGAAAATTGTTTTTTATGAAGTGGTTCTCGCTTTTCTACTCTTCAGGCGTATTAGCGATTGAGGTAAAAGAAACTTAGTATCAGCCAGCGTCAGATTTTCTAAGTGTAGCCAATTCTAAGAATTTATCTTGACCGTTAGAAGCAGACTTGATAAAGTCTTTATGACATGAACGGTAATAGGAATACGTGTATCTGTATTCAATGACCTTATTGTTATTGGTGCGACTCCTTAAGTTCTTGTCGTTAGAGCTCAACCAATTCCATAAATATATAGGGGCGTCTTGGTGGCAGTTGATTATCAGTTGGCGAACTAAACTCTTCGTTATAAACTATAATTTTGAACAGTATAATTTTGAATATATCAATTCTTTATAGTATTCTTTGAACTTGCCTCAACCACAGCTGTGTCTACTAGAAAATTTGATAAATTATTAGTCTAAATTAACGATTGTACCACTATGAATGTTGAGGGATGAAACTGTATCGAATATTGTAGTAAAATTCACATTCAAAAGTAAACAGGTATTATTTAGTGACTACTCGAGATTCTGTCGGAATCGTGAAAAGTTCGGCTTACTGGTCGAGGATGGCGGCGACGGGCACCGTAGTACGTATATTACGCTTAGGCGTGAAGCCGCGCGTTGCTACTTGCCTCTTATTGCACAATTCCAGCTGCGCTCCACCTGGGAGCTCCATCCAGGATGGGAAGGAATCATCCGCGGGCTTTATAAAGTAGCGTGCTCAGCGTCTGGGAGAAACTTCTTTACGTACGAAACCTGACGCTAGGCGCGATAACTGCTCTTCGTAAGACCACTGGTTGCACTGGAGATCCTTCCGAGATGGATCGGAAGAAGTAGAGCAATTGGAGTAACTTCTCGCCTCGGCGAATATTACAAATGAGATCGAGGGGCTCTCCTTCCGAGATCTTAAGATGATGGAGTTTCTGATGATCCGTGGTGTTTTTATTTTGTAATATGACACTGTCGTATATCTTGCTAAACTCAGGCCAAGCGAGGCAGTCTCCAGCAAACTTTGGAATCACCATCTCAGGCAATCTGTACTCCATGCTGCACTTATTTTGCGTAATTCTTTGAGATTTGGGTTTATTATCCTCAGGTGACTGTAGCGCTCTGATGGGTTCGCCTATTGACAATTTTATTAATGTAAAAAGCTTTAGTTCATGTGTGCACTTATCCTCGGTATGGTAGAAACATTCGACCATTTCAGGGCACCAATTGTTTAAAAGGAATTCGTGGTTAGTTTCAAACTTGCTACGAAAATTGTTCAGTAGTTCTAACGCTTGGTTGTTTTCTCTATTGCATGAAGCGTCATGAGTGTACAGTTTCCAGCTAAGTCCGTCATGGTTGAGATGAGTGAATCTTACAGCCTCAGTTTGCCTTGGATCATCGCTAAGGTGGTCTCGAAAGGATTAGGGTGCGACCTGGTTGACATTTTAGGTCTCTCACGACTCCATTGCACTTTTATGCCGCTGACACCTTTTCCGTCTATTGTCAATAAGACTCCTTCTCTTGACTAGTTCAAGTGGCGCTGCGCGGGGCGGTCCAAGCTCATCAGCCGGATCGGCGCTGGTGACGCCACGCGGCTCATTCCAAGTTGGTCAGCCGGATCGGCGCTGCGGGCGTCACGCGCGCCGGTCCGAGCTTGTAGGTACGATCGGCATGAAGCTTGCGCACGTCGCGTCAAATAGTTCTTTCTCTCTTTCCGACTCGAACCTTACAATGCAACGAGTCGGCGCGGAACCGATCGCAAAGCGCCGCGCTCTGCTATCTCTATCTGTCCACTATCCGACTCGAAGGACCAAAAGGGATGTTAAGGGATTACTACTTGAAGTTATATTAAGTTATTCATTTGTCTTATGCATCACGGGGGAGGGTATCGTTACTTACAAATATGTACAAGGTGTAGGCGACTAAATGATGGCTACGCTTCAACACGACGTGCCACGTCGAGTTCCTGGAAAGATATATCCGTAGGTTTTCTAGAACCATACTGCAAAACACGTGATTGTAAAATTAGCCTCGACGGACGTTCGAAGAGCAGTCCGAATAAACTTGGTCGTTAAATTGTCATTGTCAAGGAAAATAATATTCGATCTATGTTCTGGGACAGATCTGGCAATCACAAACACATAAAAAATACAAAGTAATTTTCAATCAACAAGACAGTACGGAGTGAACGTTGATATTCTCACGGAATAAACTAACTAATAAAAATAAATAGTAAGAAATAAGCAAAAGATATTTACCTGAAAATCAAAAGTTTCATCACAGTTAAACACTAGGACAAATCTTCCTAATTGATGTCCTAATGCTTTTACTGATTCTGTTTTTCCAGTACCAGCGGGTCCAAATGGTGATCCACCTAATCGTGATTCTAATGCTTGTGTCATGGTTAAATAACATCTGTCCGTTAATGGTGTTTGTACAAGCCTATCTTGTACTCCTAAATATTCAAATCCATAATAAAATTTTGCATTCGCCATGTGTATTGTTAATTGTTGAAGAACATCTGTTTGTCTGGGATCAAAATAAAATCTCATTTCGCACAACCATTCAAACGCTTTCGGATTCGAAACATTATTATAAATTAACCTTCTAGTAACTGTACGTTTATGGACAAATTCATTAATCAGATGCTCCAACTTTTTCCTTCTTAATGGTGGTTGCTCTTGAAGCACAGAATCAGCTAAAATATTTAAAGTACTTTCAACTTGTATAAGAACTCGGTTTAATGGACTGCTTTTTAAATCATCTTGAGATTCTTGTAATGCAGATTCAATATCTTCCGACCAAAGTATCTGTGCTGCTAATATAATAATTTGTGCTTGATAATTATCACACCAATTCATTAAAGATTGCGAATTAACATTATCTTCTTTAAAGCTTTTAATATCCTGTACAGCGCTTGCAAGACTAGAAGCAAGAGTAACACGCATCTCTTTTTCTACAAGAGTTAACCATTCATTTATTTTCGGATTGATAATTGTAGATACAGGATTTTGAAATATAACTTCCTCTCCTTCTCTTGAAGCTATACCTATTATTATGGTATTATCTTCGTTAAGTAAAATGGAAGCAACTCCAGCGAACATTTTTTTAAAATGTTTTTGAAGTCTTGATACGTTTTTGCTATTTCCGATTATTTCTAATAAATCTTCATCTCCAACGAAATAAAAACGCGGAAAAGAAGTTCTTTCTCTTTCTAAATACTCACCTAAGGCTTTTTGTATTTTTCCAAGAAGATCAGCAAGTCGTTCAAGAGATCGCTGAACACCAGGAATATTTAAAATATCCATTACCATAGGAGATTTCGATACTTTTTTCATTAAACCAAGAAATTCGGAACTAATACTTTGGAACCGTGATGTTTCTACAGGTAAAAGAGTTTTGATATCGGCACTACTAGAAAAAATTCCTTCCAAATAGACCCATCTGCGTTGTACATCTATCCAAATATCAAAAAGAGAATTAATTCGGTTTAGTTTTTCTTCCCAAGTTAATGCTTCTTCTTCAAATACTTTATAATATGGGGATAATTTCATTGCAGCAACTGAATTTATATGTTCCTTAACTTTATTAAAGATATCATCCCAACCACGAATCAATCGACATTTATTTTGATAATTAATTAAATCTAATTCATAATTTTGCCATGATTCTCGTACTTGTTTTAAAAATTCTTCTAAAGCCATTTCACCTTGTGCAACTAAAATAATATCTTTAACGATTCCTTCATTCTTTTGTAAATTAACATCCCATACTTGACCTAAAGTCAATTCACTTAGCACCCAATTAACTCTTAATTGTTTCATTAGCAATTTCCAATGTCTTTCTTTTAAAGCATCTGATTTAAGTTCCACAATTAACATATTAACTTTAGTGTAATTTAGCATCATTTTCTTTACAAATTCGTATGATGAATATTGCCTTAATCTTGCTGGCAACTCTTTTAATTGCGTTAACATAGTATCTAATTGTAAACGAAGTTTTCTTGGTTGCACTGACAACCATGGTTTTTCTCGAGTTTCGTCAATCTGTGCCCAAATTTTGGATAACTCTGACCATACTCCTTTTAAATCTTGAAGTTCTTCAAATACTACTTGCATTCGATCTTCATTAATTGACATTAGCCCAGGTTCTAAGAGCTCTAAAGCTTCTTTTGCTTTAGTAACATTATCTCGTTCCTCTTTTAGGCGTGTAAACTTATTTTCAAATAGTTGAAGTTGCTGCAATGCATCATCCGGGCGTAAGTGCCCTTCTACAGGTTTTCCTTGTTCCCAGTCGTTAAGAAAATCTGATGTTCTACTTTCAATAGCTTTATCTTCAGCGACAATTTTCAATTGTAAGGATGCTACTTGCGTCTGAATATATGTATCTTTACGTTTGATAATTTCATTAAAAGCTCCCCATTCACCCTCTATATTATCAACATGTAACCAATGTGGTGGAAATTGAAATCTTTGACGCTCGAGAATTCTTTGACCTTCTTTATATATATCAACTTGTTTTTCCCATGCTTTCATTTTTCGTTTTAATAACTGTACGTATGTTATAAAACTAACAGTATCAGAGGTACTTGATGCTTCAATAGAATGTAGTTCAAGGTCACACCTTGATCTTGATACTTGTACATGGAAACTTGTCATTTCGTTTCCAAGTAAAGTTCCAAATTTACCCAATGTTTCTTTATGCCAAGAATCATATTTTAATGAAACCTTACTTTGAACTTTAGCAAAATCTATAATCACTGGCCCAAATTCTCTTCTTGTATCAGATGTGTCAAAAGTTGTTCTGGTTTTTTTAATGTCATTTAAACATTTCATCCATAATGTAATATCTTCACTTAATTTTCCATACAAATTTTCAGGTTGAAGATCCCATAATGATTGATATCTTAACCACTGATCAACATAATATACAATTTCTTGCATTTTACATTCAATTGCTTCATAAGCAGCTTCAAGTGATGACTTTCCTAACGGTAATTTTGTTAGCAAATTCCTATACGTACATGATTCTAGTTTATCCAATCCAACTTGATACCTTGAACTTTGAAGGCGGGCCTAAAAAAAATAAAATTAAATTAATAATTTATAACAAAAAGTTTCCGATTAATCATTTGCTTCCTAAATCAATGCAAACAGATACAACTAGTTACAAAATCACTAATACAAATTGTTCGGGATTTTGATAGAATCCCGAGTCGTCACTATATAATACCATCTGTATTTTGTTTATTATTTTAGCTACAATCTCTGTTTATTATATAATGTATATTATTTGTGATTATTAAGTTCAAATATCTCGTATTTCATGATTGCCATGTTTTTTACGCCAATGTAACTCCTGCAATGTACATTTATTGTTTACTTCTGAATTTGTAACGATACGACCCCCCTAAGTAGCACACCCCCCGGTACCATCGTATGTCTTCCGTGCGCGCAAATTGTATGTCGCGACCCACAGCTTCGACAGCTAAGGCAGGGCGCATGCACATTCGTAACGCAGCCCCTTCTCCACCGTCTTGGTCTTGCCCCCATACCCCTTTTCTCAAGGAAGTAAAATTCTATGCACATCAATCTCACTAGAATAGGAAAATTAGTTGACCCCCCACCAACCCAATAATTTGGACGGCCTCGGCGGCCTAGCTTGCCCTGTGGATATAAAATAGGGCCGCAAGCACCCCGAAGGCAAAATTCTCTCAGGTCTCCAGTGCAGTAAAGTGGTCTTACAACGCGAGTTTTCTCACCAGCCTAGAAGCCGGCTTGTGTACACAAGAAGCGCTTATCCCCGACTCTGTGCTCGCTGCGTTACAACGCCCGTGACTGATCCAATCCCTACCCTGGACGGAGCTTCCAGGAAGGTGCGCAGCAGGACCGTCGCGTCAAGAGGCCAGTAGCAACCCGTGCGTCTCCTCTCGCCTTACTCCATTCGGATTGTACACCTTTTGAAGTAACGAAGATACGTACTCTCATTTGGCACTGTGTTTCCGATCGAGAACCTTTCGGCCCATAAAGCCGGTCAAGTTGTAAGACCACGCCGCGATTCATCTAATCGTAATTCAACCGTACGACGGGACACGTCGCTGTCACAAAAAGAACCTCGATTATCTTGTTAAATTGTACGCCAATTACGCGACATTAAACTCACGCGTAACCAGTGCGGCAGTGCGGCAAATCGATCGTAAAAGCGTAAAGAAAGAACGTAGATTTCATTTATAAACTCCTCCGCGTCTCGGGTATTGCTTAAGTGCGGCATACAATCGATTCTTGTAACGACAATAGTGTAATTTACTGTGTAACCAAATGCGACTTCTTCAAGTTAATTTTTGTTCAATAAATTCAAGTGTTATCCGCCTATTTTGTCTACGACTCTTTTTACCCTACTATCTCGACCATTCTACTATCTGTTTCTCCTTCACACATTCGTGAGGAGAATTCACAGACTCGGGTCCGCGCCCAATCCTTTCTTATTTGAGCCGGATACCGAACACAAATATATAAATAAGATATAAATACATATAAAAATATATAAATAAAAACTAAGTATATGTTAAACATAATTACGCACGTTATCAAAATAAAATCAATTTAATATGTAGAAAAATAATTACGTATAACTACTAATATTATAACCTCAGTTCACATAAATTTAAATACATGTAAAAGAAACATTGACGTTGTTACTGATTCTAATCAAAGCTACATTTAGAAATAGTAAATCTCGTCTTATGCAATCATTGAGAATAAAAATTATGGAACGATTTTTATTTTGTTTTAAATGTTTTTGGTAAATAATATATACAGAAAATTTTGGAACTGTTTAACTGCATTAAGATTATACTATAAAATGCACTAATTGTCGTAAAACGATACAATTATTAAACTGTAACTGGTAGGACAGTAAAAATACGTTTATGAAGTCTCAGTATTATAATTCATTCTTCGTAACTTAACTAGAATATTAATTTGAGAAATTATGTATGCAAGATATCTATTACACTTAATTTACTTTGAATTAGAAAACAATAGTACAAGTTACATCAAAGACGTTTTTATATCATAACAGTATCGTTAGAAAGTCAAGTTAAGAATTAACATGCTTAAAATTTATTATCTGGTAAACTAAACTATATCTATAAAAACAGGAATTTTCTGTTATTAGTTTTGACAATATTACGCAAAAAAGTTTGAAGCTTCTTGAACTCTACTTGTTCGGGATTACACCCGGGTGTAAATTCTCTCTCCAATTTACGGATGAAGAGAGACGGATAGTGGAAAAAGAATAATAGAAATAAGTTTCAAATATACAAATCGTGACAGTAATGTCTTTGTAATGTAGTTTATTGAATAAGTATAAAGCAATATAATAGTAGTGGTGATAAATGTTATTGAACAGTTTTACAATGTGATTGAAAGGGAAGGTTAGAAGAATTGTTAATTTAAGTTGTTTCTTCGAAAATGAGAGGAGGAGTTACCTTTGATTATTAAACGGCTAGTATAATGTCTGGGGCAATTATCAAAGATGGGGGGATGGGGCGAAGGCGCGGCTGCAGTTGCAACAATATGACTCCGCAGGTGAATGCAGTGAATTACACGCACTTGCCCTTGAGAAGAAATAAAGGGGGTGTAGAGATAGGTGGGCTAATTATTGAAATAGTAAAGCCTGTTGCGGTATTATCAGATACACATGGGGGAGGTTGACTGCGTGGAAATAATAAATAATGAAGATTTATGTATTTACACAATCTAGAAGACACTAATCTAGAAATGCCTGTGTAATGACGCTTCCGTATTGAGAGCTGCACTGGATAGGCGTAATACTAAATGTGCTAATCATTATCTTCTAGCGAGATGGTAGTCTCGAAGGGGGGGCGGGCGAACTGCAGTCTATTGTCGAGATGTGTACTGAGGAGTTAAATGGGTCCAGTCGTAGGCAAAGAGGTCACTACCGCATCTTCCATGCGGTCGTATTTATATATCGGGTATCCCTTCTATTGTTTTATTGGGATTGCAGACTGGGCAATGCCATGATCGATAAACACTGACTAAATTTCTAAACGTAAATACAATCGAAGAGAGTTTCGTTAGCGAACGGAATCTCGAACACTACTATATTTTTATATAATTATTAGGTTTAGTATACGTTCTACAGGATCTATTTCTTACTGCAAGATAGATAGTCCAACAAAACATGATTAAAATGTTGAACGTTTACTAACCCGTCCATTGTAGTTTTTCTTTAAATACGAAATATCTGTCAGCTATTTAAAATAATACTGCAAATAGCTTCCCGATGATGAGCTCTCCTGAAGGTGGTAGAGGAGATGGCAGGGTAGAAATTAACAGACACCGCGGGTCGACTGTAATGCTGTGAATTGATGATTATTGAAAATCCAATAGAAATTTACGATATACAATTCAGATTTTACGTATGAAAATATAATGTCTTACTCTTTATTCTTAATCTATTTTTTAGTGTAATATTCTTGTATAAATTTATCACAAAAGCACTAATGATTTTATCGGCCTTTATCTCCTCTTACAGAAGTGAAGGAGATTTTCAAAGGCCTCTTAGTCTTACAAATTCTTTATTGTCAAAATTAACAGGCCTTGATATACCACTTGACGTCCAATTGTGTTAAGCGCGGTGGCAGCCCTTTTGTCCAATAAAATCAATGTACGCATCGCTACTTGCCTTCGGTCTATTCGTTCTAGGCTCTCGCCTTCCCAGGTTTAGTGGTCCACGATCATCACGATTGCGGGGTACGAATTTACCCAGATAAAAGGGAGAGCTGCAGCCTACTTGCCTTCGGTCTATTCGTTCTAGGCTCTCCCCTTCCCAGATTTAGTGGTCCACGATCATCACGACTGCGGGGTACGAATTTAACCAGATAAAAGGGAGAGCTGCAGCTTATGGACACTTTAGCGGTAGTTCCACGTGACTGAACTTCGTTCAGTCAAACCGTTCGGTATGTAAAGTGTAGCGATTTCGTACCAGCGTCGCGTGAAGCTTCAACTTTATAATGCCGTACACTGAATTTGAGAATTTCTGCGTTGTAAGACTAAGTGTGAGATTGATCTTTGCGAGAATTCTGAGGCGCAGCGCGCCTGCTATCTAGTTTTGATGTCTCACCCCACTACTTGAGTAGCGGTAGTCTCTGTAGATTTTGGTGAGAATGGGAAGATTTTGCTTATTGTTTGAAACTAATTTTCTGTTGTCATTGGAGCTCTAGTAAAAAATATCAACGCCCTTTTACAGAAGAAGGGCGAAGTGCTAGAGATCATGTAGTGGTAACCTTTGGGACGTCGGGCCGCGGATCACGCAATCACCCCGACATCATAAGATCTGGCTGGATTGTTTATCCATTCCAACTCTTGTCGGCTCATTGATAGTTTATCACGAAATGTATCAATTATGCTGTTATATCTGGAAGGACTTGTTCGTTATTTTTACTGGGCTCGTATTGCAAGACACGTAATAGTCATATGTACTATTCGGGAATCTTTTCGAGGCACAATCCAAGTAAACATGATCGCAAATGGTCATAAATAAGAAAGAAAATATATTCGACGTATTTTTAAAGTATATTTATAGGCTCTTGGCAAACATCTGGCGGTCATAAACGTATTGAATGTATGTAAAAAGAATTTACAAACAAAGATGTAGTACTAAAGTCGAGAAATAGAAGGATTCTCGAACAAATGCAAAGACTATATACAATGAAAAAAGTATAAATAGAGGAAATATAAAACTTGATAATAGTAATTTAACAAATAATGTACATAATATTATTATATAATTATAAAAATATATTTACTTGAGAAGTAAGATTTTATTATTGATATTTTATTCACGAATGCATAAACATTCTCTAATGACTACAACATAAAAGGCTGCAACTAACATTCAATAAAATAATTTAGTATTTCTAAGGGCCTCAAATTTTAATATACTATAGTATGATTTTTAGCATGCGCTAGATAATCAAAAGAAATTATTCACATTAGCATAAATCAAAGTATAACATCTAAATTTAAATAGTTATATACGAATTAAAACTATCAACATTAATATTGGTGAGATGCTGCGTACTGTGGTATTGGTAGAAACCTTGCTGTTGAATAGATGACATGCTATTCCTTGTATGAAACTATCTTTATGAACATATTCATACAATCTCGAACGGGTTGTTAATCTTATTTTATTTTACACTGTAGTAAATTGAAATTAATATTTGGATGGAACTCCACAAGATTCCAACCATGCCATGTGCAGTAATTAATCAATGTCCAGTCACTTAAGATTTTGCTGCCTTTATCTTTTGACACTGGGATAATATAATAATAAGCATCTATTAAAGATTATTATTTTTTACCACCTATATGTAGAGTATGATTAGTATAGCATTATTATAAATAGCATGGAATACAATATATTCAGAATTCTAATATTCCATTTACAAGTTGCTTAAACTTTCATTCTCAAAGTAAATACTAAGAGATAGATTTTATACTTCGTAAGAATAATATCTTTCAATATATTTGCTTTTTCTTAATGAATTGTGGAAATATTAATTTTGTTCTTTAAAATTAAAATTCAAGAAACATTTTTTATCAGGCTTCATTGGTACTATCGTAAAAACTTATAACCTTTTTACATTTATTATTAGAAACAGTGTAAGTGAATAAATATATTTTAACGTTTTATCCTTTCTTATTGGTATCACGTATTTCTCATTCTTGTTTCAAATACAAATGAGATGTGGAAAGCATAACATTTCCATTTTTTTAAAAATTTCCTCGATAATTCAACCGAGGCATATTTCAAGTGACTATTAAAAGAAATTATATTGGTAATGATATATAGTTTAATAAATAGAAAACTTGAACAACACAATGTTGATTTTATGAGTCTTAATTTCAAGCAATAGGATGATATATGTTCGAAATTTAACCTGATTTATAAACTCTCCTCTTGTTAAAAGGGGAGAAGCTACTATAGGTATCTACAGAAAGTCTACGAAATGTAATAGTAACTATAAGAGCGTTATTTGAATAAGTATGCTAAATATAATATTGAAGTTTAGTTGTTTGTATGATATCTTGATGATTCTTGTAAATTAAATATCTTGATTGGAAAATGAAAACTAATAGTCTGAAGTATTGAAAAGAATTACTGAAGTTACGTTCCTTTTGTATTTAGAAGTCGGTGCGAATGTGAGGACCAACAGTATGTTACAGTCGATATTCCTTTATGTGGCGGCTAATTGTAGTTGAAGCGCAATTTGATGGTGTTGCGGCGGTCAGTTATAAGTTGAACGTCGTTTTTGGATGTGATTTGAATAATAGACAGATGGTTTTATTACAATGTCTATTATTTATGTCAAACTCAAGCAAGACGATATGGAAGGAAGATTCTTTGCACAGTGTGCAGTCGATTTTTAATCAGTTTACTCGGCCTTCAAGAGGGTGTGCTCTTGTTGAGTTTCCAAAAAGTGGGAAGTCAATAAACTTAGTTTCTCGTAACTATTTTCCTCTGATTGGTGCAATCTATTGATAAGAAGAGAGCCCTAAGCAGGGCATCATAAAAGAAATGACTGGATACCTTTTCAGAGAAAGGGCTGTATCTCTGTGAGAAAAGATCTAGCGACTAAGAGGGGTAGTTCGCACTCTTATTGATTTAAATTATCTAATAATGTTGTTTTAGACTTTTTGCGATAATTTTCGCAACAAAAAATTACACTAGAAAACTCTCATCCAAAGATTTCATAAATACTGGACTCAAAATGTAAGAATAAGAAAGCAAAATAGGGATTATCACACGAAGCAAACGGTATTGTCCAACATCTGATTATCATAAATATATTAAAGTTCTTTCTAATTTCCAGCTGAGTTCAGCGAAATTAGGAGACGTTCGAAACTCCTACGGAATCTGGAACAATATTGTTCGAAAATCATACAGTTTCTCGACTCTTGGTACTACCTCTTTGTTTTGTAAATTCTTTTCGTACATTCCATACGTTTATGACTGCCAGATGTGTCCCAAGATTTTTCAAATATTCTTTAAAAATACATCGAATATTTTCGATTCTTTTTATGACCATTTAACGAGCATGTTTACTCGGACTGTGCCTAAAAAAGATAAAGGTTACCACCACTTCGCCCTTCTCCTGTAAGAAGGCGTTGACATTTTTGTCAAGAGCTCCAATGACAACAGAAAATTAGCTTCAAACAATAAGCAAATTCTTCCCACTATCTCCAAAATCTAAAGAAACCACCCCTACTCAAGGAGTGGGGTAAAACATTAAAAGCAGACTGTAGGCACACTGCCCCTCAGAATTCTCGTCAAAATCAAATCTCTCAAACATTAATCTCACGCTTAGTCTTACAAAAGAGAGATTCTCAAACTACAGTGATCGGAAATATAAAGTTGAAGCTTCATGCGACACTGGTACGAAACCACACGTTAAAATAACGTATGCATGGACACGCGAAGTTCGGTCACACGAAACTCCTGCAAAAAAGTGTCCATCGGCTGCAGCTCTCCTCTTTACCCAAGATACATTGGTGCGGCGCATTCGTGACGATCGTCGGCTGATAAATCCGAGAAGGACGAGAGACTAGAACCCACAGACCGAAGGCAAGTAGTGAAAAGTACATTTATCTAATTGGACAAAAGGGCTGCTACTACGTTTAACAAATTGAACGGCAAGTGGTCTACGATGGCCTATAATATTTTGTCAATTAAACAATTCGTAAGACTAAGCCGCCGTTGAAAACCTCCTTCGCTAATACAAGAAGAGACAACGGCAAATGAAACAGAACAGAAT
>JAPYYT010004466.1:0-10272 GCA_030522565.1 Ceratosolen corneri | reverse complement strand
TGTTTTTACACTGCACTTCGATAACACCGCGCTCTGATTGTTTACGTTACTCGGCGCCGACGTGACGGTTGGTTTTATTATACGTAATTTCCGAACAGAAACATATTTCTGTCCTCTTCTTTCCACTATCTGCCTCTCCCTCATTCGCACTCGATGGAGAGTTTTACATACGGGTTTAAAATCTCGAATAAACGTAAATTCTTAATAACAATTATATTTTATAAACTTGCATTGTTTTTATAATATTACATTACTACAAAGTCTCAGGTGTTGAGTGTTTGGTAATGTAACTACATAAACAAAAATAAAATTGTTAGTATTAAGAATATGTTAAGATTATTATTACTTTGGGGGGGGGTGTTTTAAATATAAACAAAAATTGATTTTAAAAAATTTATCATTTAATTTTTTAATATTTATTTTATTATATATATATATATATATATATATATATAATGATAATAGTTACTTCATTATTTGACTTTTTTCTTACATTTGATAATTATTATCTTGTTTAAATTTGAATGAATATATACATTTTTTTAATTACTTTTTGAATATTACAATTTAATTTTTTGAATTAAGAACTTATTTAAAGATAGCAAATTGATGTGATAAATAAAAATAATATATTATAGATTTAACTCTAATATAATAATATAAAGATAATAGTGTAATGAATTTTTGTTATACAACGGTATTAGTAAATTTCTGAATACCGGTATAAATTTCTGAATACCTGAAGAATATTTACAATGATTACTTGGTAAATACTACCTTTGTTTTTATAAATCTGTTATTTTACAAATAAAAATATAAAACATTTTAATAATCTAAGTAGGTAATGTATTAAGTTATATAGCGTTAACGTTATCTTAATATAAATTATTATTACCTATAATTGATATGAGTCAATTATTTTCAATAAAAACAGCATATTTAAAAAATATTTATTGATTTAGAAGGATTAATTTAAACATATTTTAGCAGCATTAAAAACGTGGTACAATCTTAAATAAAAAACTTATAAGTCTATGAATTCTAAATATAAATAATCACACGCTAATAAATATTTTTGAATTTAAATTACTATTGAATATTTGTAAATATATTTAAAAAAAATATTCTATGTTTAATAATAATATCAACATAAATAGTAATCATGATCTATTTTAAAATTCCCTATTCAAATATCCCTATATATTTTTAATTTTATCATCAAATTTATATCCATAATTAATATATATTTTTATCATAAATTTATATAATAATACATATATTTCAGGAAACAGAAGAAATTCTATCAGACACTTTAAATGTGGAAGTATTTAAACAAACAATTGCAAGTAATGTTTTAATAGGCTCTTATTCTGTTTTATCTAATCAAGGTGGACTTGTACACCCAAAGACATCCATTCAGGACCAAGACGAATTATCCTCTCTTTTACAAGTTCCGTTAGTGGTAAGTTTTTAATACTATGTTAGTAATGCATAATATGAAATGCATCGAATGTATTTAAATGTGGAACATGTCAAATGTTTTTAAAGAATGGAATAATGAAACGAAATTATCAGAGATTGAACTAAATTTATTCAATATCTATTTAATAATAAACTTGTAGCATATTTTATAATTTTAGTTCTTAAATTATTAATGTATACATACAAATTTATGAGCTGCTTGTAATATTTAAATGAAATAATAAGAAACTCATAAATAAAATAATTAATAATTTTAAACGTGATTAGTCTGTATATGATTAAATATTTCTTCAAATATCTTTTTTTAAATTAGTTTGTAATATTTCAAGTCAAGATATATGAATCTTTCATGATATTATTTCTTTGTTTGGAAAATTCATTATAATCTTTCAACATTTTTATGATGTTCGCCAACAACCATCGCCTTGTGCAATAATCCCCGTGGGTCGCTCAATGGTCACGAGCGAACCGTTATTTATACCTTTTTTTATCTCGAGCCATTATTACATATGTCTCATCGCCAGACAGAGTAATACTAATTTCTATTACTATTATTTGTCGTGCATATCCTGCAAGAAAATCCGGGCGAAACCCGGGTAACAGTAACTATGAGTGCAATATTTTGACAGTAAAACAGTCTCTCATTCTTCTCACTTGGCCTTATCCAGAGCTCCTGCTTCATTAATTTTTTTGACAAATTAGAAAAAAATAATGTAATAGAATAATAGACATCCACTCTTGATAATCAAGACATGGACAACTCCCCTGAAGTGGTGGCGTGAAATCACTAAAACCAGACTGCACGATCAGAAAAAGCATTGTTCTTTTCGACAATTCAAAAAAACATACATAGTTTCTCTTCAATTTCTCCACGTGTCTCCCATAAAGACCGAAATGACTTCAAGTTCGCCTCGCAACGTCTGGCTTACAAGTGATCGTCGCATCAACTATCTCACTAAAACAACAAGTCGCGTTTAACTTACAACTGACCGTCACAGCGACTACTTTCACAAAACAACAGGAAAGTAGTTCGGGATTTAACCCGTGTGTGAATTCTCTCTCCAAGGTGCGAGTGGAGAAAGATGGATAGTGGAAAGAGGAAAATACAAGTGGCTTTCAATGAAACAAGTATTCGGAGTTTTATGCGCGCTTAACTAATTTATTGAATAAATATTGACATTTAAAGATAATATAAGGTGAAATAGATTAGATTATAAATTATAAAGATGCAGAGAATAAAAGTATCAGATAGTCAATTGTTAATTGACTGTGTTCGAGAACCGAATAGAAAAAGGAAAATCCCTAAATAATATCGTTTCTTTGCTTTTGCCTCGAATGTTTTTTATACTTATGATTGTCAGAAGTCCCCGAAGAGCCAACGAATTTTGGAGTATACTATTTCATGTATATATATTTTTGAGTTGACAGTGATTTGAAACGGTTGAGTTATCCTTGCATTGTACTCAAAAGGTCTTCGATGGTCTGTACGACCATCATGTCCTCTGCAAGGCGCGTGTCATAAAAGTAACGGACAAATCCTTCCAGAAATTAACGCGCAGTTGTGAAATATCGTACGAGTTGTTTATTCACAACAGAGATACATATTTTGTATAGTATAAACATCAAGCGACGTCACGGGTCGAAACGTCGGGACAAGGTTTACGCGCCGATCCGATGCTCCGACGTGCGGCCAACCGCCGCTTCGATGCCTCGACCGTCTAAAAGAGCGACGACACTACCACTCAAAGGACACCAATGACAACTAAATAATTAGCTCTTAACCAATCACCGAAATTTCCCACTCTCATAGATGTCCGAGAAAAGTCCTCCCCCGCAAAGAGCGGGGTGAAGAATTTAAGTACAGCGACTTCAGCACGCTGCCTCAGATTCCGCTTGGGTCTTTAGAATCATGGTATCGATTCATTGACCTGTAATCTCTCAATACAAAGTTGTGAATAGTGAAAAGCTTCTCAGCGATCAGTGTACAATCAAGACATCAAGGTTTAAGGAAGTTCAAGGCACGCACTGTGAGGGAAACAACGAACTCTGGACTGTGCTACAAACCCAAGGCGACCAAAGAAGAGGCGGTCGCCAATACTCATTCGCGGTACACAAGGAAAGGCGCGAACAAGCACGAGCGGAATTATCCATTGAGCTCACACTCAAACCAGCAGGTAAACCCTGTTGGTCTAAGGGGACACAACAAATTCATGCTTGGTAAGATTCAATTCACGTCTGAATATTACTGTAGTGTGGACTACAACGACATACAATCATAACACTTAACATCACTCCAACCGTCGTAAGAATCAATTTACGCCTAACTATTGCGTCCGCTTGGAAATAAGCAATCTTTAATTAAACTCACGGAACTCCAGGTATTTGTAAATTCACGTCAAGCTATCAAGATAGTTCAAGATTTATAATTCTAAATTAAAATAGCATTATAATTATATCACAACGTCTAAAGACAGCATTATATTTCAATACGTTAAAATAAACACAATTTTACAGCATTACCAACGCCGCCTTAGCCTGTTTTATTCTACCCTGCTATCTCTCTACCTTCACTATCCGCCTCTCCTTCCCTCCACCTGGGAGAATGTTTTTTCGGACTTAATTCCCGAACGGACTGTTTAAAGTTTGAGAAGGGGATGAGATGAGGAGTTACCTCTGACGGATACAGCAATTATTTAGGTTCTGTTTGAAATATAGATGTGCAAGAAAAGGTGGAGAAGTCGCGAATTTAATTTAATAAATAAGTCGCATTTTAATTAGGCTGATGTACTTAATATTATATACCAGCCGTTGAGACAGTATGAATAGGGATTAATGGGATACTTATTAAAGTAATAGTGCTGGTTGCGGTATTAACGGAAGACGTGTTTTATCGGAAGTGGTGGTCACGTGAAATAAAAGAATATCAGGGATTGATATTATTTGAAACTCCGTTAGTCTCTCGACCGCCGGTACTACCACTTTGTTTGTAAATTCTTTTCAAAAACATTCCATACGTTTATGATTGCCAGATGTGTCCCAAGAACCTACGAATATATTAAGAAAGTATATTAAATATTATTTCTCTCTCGTTTATTTTACGATTGTGTTTACTCGGACTGCGCCTCGAAAGATTTCGACAATGGTCAATAGACCATCACGTGTCTTGCAATACGAGCCTAGTAAAAACAACGGACAAGACCTTCTAGGCATAACAGCATAGTTGCCAAGCTACGTGACAATTTCTTTACGAGCTGATACAAATTGGAAATATTGAAAACCCTGCCAGGCTTCAGGACATCGGGACAACGGCGCAGACCCCGGCCCGATATACCTAAACGCTGCCACCAGTTTAGCTCTGGCACTTCGCCTGCCCCCTCTAAAAGAGCGTTGACAATATTTGGATAGACATCCAATGACATCCGAAAATTAGTTTCAAAACAATCAACAAATTTCCCACTTTTCACCAAAATATTATTTTGGTACATCAAATCACTACTCAAGGAGCGGGGTAAGGACCTCAAAACTAAACAGCATGCGCGCTGCGCTTCAGAATTCTTATAAAGATTAAACTCTAAAAAATCAATCTCACGCTTAGTCTTACAACCAAGAGATTCTCAATCTACAGTGTTCGGCATTATAAAGTTGGAGCTTCACCCGACGCTTGTAGAAGGTCACTACACGTTACATAAAGAACGCTTGGATCGTACACGCTACATAACGCTTTCACGATGCTTGAGTTAAATGCCGCATACGTTGCCAGCGTGGACCAACAAACGAAGAAAGATAAGAGTCAAAATGATTACTGGTGTTTAAAGGTCAAGTCGTAGTCAGAAGTAACTGCCGCATCTTCCGTGCGGTCGTATTTATATTTCAAGTGTATCTTCTATTTTTCTGTGGGAAGCGTTTAAAGGCAGATAGTAATTTTCCATTATCTCTTAAATATGATAGGTGGGCTTAAATATGGAGATTACTATTTGTCAGAAGAATTTCGAAAAGGAAAGAAGGGGAGATCAGATATTCAGTAATTAACGTGCTTATGTGTATATATATATATATATATATATATATAGGAGTCATGTTTTGGGTGAGGATATGTAAATAAGATCAGTATTTACACGGTTTTGTCTATTATAATATATTGGCACTTGACAGAGTTCCTAATCAGAGAAATATTCACTGAGAGAGTTCCGAGAGTTCCGAATGTAATCTCCAACATTCCCCCCGTCATCTGAAATGTATTGATAATTCATTACTTCGATCTCTGTGATGGGAAGTACGTCTAGTGGGAAACGGGTCTAGTTAGAGTTGTCACGGCAGTTTTTAAGGTAACGACTCGGGTGAGTTCATCCTTCCTGGATGAAATGTGATTATTTGATTCATCGGTTGTTATAATGGAGGATGTCGCTCGTCCAAACTGAGTTTTTGTTCCAATTTTGATGTTGTTTGAGATGTAGATAGCAAAAAAGAGAGGGGAGAGTAAAGACGTAACTGCAGTCGCAACAATATAACTCTTAAGGCGAATGCATTTGATTATACGTACAGGCCCTTGAGTTGAAAGAAAGGGGATTTAAAGATAGGTGAGATAGTTATTAATTTACGCCTATGGCGATGTTAAGGACTGCTTGTGTTCTTAAGGGAAGTCGAATACGTGCAAATAATAAATAGTAAAGATTGATATATTTACACGATTCTTGAGATGCTTGGGCAATGGAGCTGAAGCTTCCGTAACGGGCCCGTACTCGATTAGGAGTATACTTAATTTAACAGTAACTATTGTTACTTCTGTGATGAAGGGCTGTAAGATAGACATTATTGACGGTTGTGCTTTTGAGTCATATAAAATTCGTTTCTTCCTTATTCTCTGTGATCTTGTTATCGTAATGTAGTAAAGTATTATGTCGTCCTTGGCATTTCTCAGATTTTTTCGGCCGACGTTTCGGGACTTCTTTAAAGGAATAATTTTAAATAAAACAAAAAGAGTAAGTCTGAGAAACTTTATTATCTAAGAGTAACATTAATAGGACCTTTAGCTGATCTTATATCAAAATTAGAATTATGTGATGATTCACTTGAAATGAGAAACGTTAACGAAAAGATATGAAAATAAAAGAATATTAATTAACGTCCATCTAGATCAAATATTTGTAAAATTAACAGCAATCAGATACGATGCTTCTTCACTCGACAAATTATTAAGTACAATAGAGAAAGGAGTAAAAAAGTTCAGAACATTAGCAGAAAAGGAAGATTTATGGGAACACAGAATAGTTTATCACAGAGAACAATGAGAATTCTCAATAGGCAATATAATTACCTATCCATTTTTACAACAACAACAAGACTTTTTAAGTCACGCTGAAGAGCACTACAAAGTTTAAGCCACGTTGAAAGAACTGGCATGCTAATCATCACCACATTATCACTAGTAATCCTAATAATAATAATAATAATATGTATATAAAACAATGTAAGGTTTATATATAAAACAATGTAATGAACGACGTTACATAAGTAATTTTCTAAAAACTTAAAATTGTCAATAGAGGAAAGATATAAACTCATAAAATTTATACATCTGTGTTTCAATTGTTTATGCTGACACTTCATCTTAGAAGAGTTTACACATAGGGTTAAATCCCGAACAATACATCTGATTTTTTTTTGGTAAGGTTACATAATAATTTATATATTTTCTAATATATATACTTCGATCATCATACATATAAATATTAATCTCTTTAATAACTATAAACTAAAATCTTTTTTTTTTAATTAATAAATTCACATTAATCTGTTCCATAATTAACCCGAGTATGAACTCTAAAAGATTGGGAAGAAATCATTAGTGTATCAAAAGAAATCATTAGTAATATTATAAACGGTTTTATTAATAATATTATGATAAAAAATTTAATGTTGTCACGGTAGCCACTAAGATTATTTACTAAATGGTACTCACTACATACTATACTCCGTACTTACTGTATGGATGCTACTGAGAATACCGGCTTACGTGGATACCACTGTAATTACTATATGAGAATCTTCCTGTATGTGAATACTACTGTAATGTTATTGAGAGAATCTGTGTACTTGTTCGATGCGATCATATTTATAGCTTTATTCTCGAAGTGCAAGTAAAAATTACTGAGAAATCACATAATATTCAAGGACTTGTTGCTATGTGCTTATTACTATGCGCTAGTGTACACTTAACAACATTGTTTCTAATATATCTTTTTTAAATACGCGGCGGTTAAAGGGAAGTGAAAAGTCGTTGAGCGAAATTTCAAAGCTATAAACATACTAAAAGAAAACTCACTAAAGTCCTATGGAATTTCGACAAGCCCTTTTTTAAAAAAAAATATTACTGTACAATAAAGTATACTATTAATTACATTTTGCCTCGATATTTTAACAGATTGTGACATTTTTCATTAACGCGATTTTATATTTAAAAATAATTGAAACTAATTTTGTAAGAATAGTGAAACCTATTATATGATTTATGTGATTTTCTAAAATATGTTCTTTTTAAAATTATTTAGTAAGTATTCGTTTACATTATTTAAGGATAACTTTCCTGTTTAAGTAATTTTAATTCACATTTATTTATATTTAATTGTTCGAGATTCCATTATCTTAATTAAATATCTTAATCAAGAATAAAGTATACAAAAAGTATAATTAATAGAATTATTCCAAGCCTCGCGGTATTCAATTTATGCCTGAATATTGCGATTGCGTAAAACACACAATTAAAAAAAAATACTGCATTATATTTTCCCATATATTATCTGTAAAAGCATTTCATAGATTTTATTACATATGACTTCTTCAACTTCATTTCTCATTTATCTCAACCCTGCTATTTCACCCCTTGCATTATCTGCTTCTCCTCCATTGGGAAGAGATCATATTCGGGTCAATTCCCGAGCGCTAAAGCTTTCCTATCATTATATTAAATATTAAAAATTCACCAATTAAAGAATCTTACGTGAAATAATAGTGTATTTATCTCATGTATTAAATTAATCTATTTAATAAGACCATAAAATATATATGGTTAGGAATATATAAATCACAAATGCACACATACAAGAATATCAAATATTATATTAGAATTCATTTATAGAAATTAAAATTGTATATAAAATAATATTTTAATCTTCAAGAATTAATAAAAATCATTCAATTGAAGAAAATACTTTAATAAATATCTAAATAAATTATGTGATTTCTATTATAGTTTATTTCCACACTGATTTCTTTAAATTTTGAAAATATATTCTCCAATTTTATAAGACATACTTTTTATTTCACTGATGATTATTGGCGAGAAGAAAAAGTATTAAACAATAAAATAAGAACAACAAAGTTGTTTATTTAGGTTGCATTGATTAACTAAACAAAGTTTTTGTCTTATTAAGTAGATAGTTGAAGAGAAGAGATAGCAGAGTAGAAAGAAATGAAGTCGGAGAAGTTGTATGTATATTGTAATTTGCTAAAAATATAATTATCTTGATTTGTATGTTCCTTTCTGTCGCAATATTCAATTGTCAATTAAATATAGCTAAGCTTGGAGTGGTCCTATTATTTATTTACTGTAGTATTTATTTTAGTCTAATATACTTTTAATCTTAAATGGGTCTACTGGCCTTGCTATGATTAGTACTGTTAGTCTTACTGTTTATTAATTATTTACTGGGATTATGTAACAAGGATTATGTAATCGCTACTTGCCTTGTGGTGCGCTGTCCTTTTTTCCTTTCCCGGACATGCGAAGCGTCGTTTGGCAATAGATGTGGTGTTCAGTCATAAATTGAACACCGTGTAGCCGTGATCCAGTTTAGGAGGAGAAGCTGTGGGCTGAGGTTCGATGTGGCATTCAGTTGTAAATTGAATGCCGTAATAGCCAGGCTTTCGTTATATAACTTAACTTATAGTGGCTTGGTATCGGTGTTGGATTGAAGCTTCTATGAAATGATGCCGAACGCTGATGATAGATAAACTTTTTCTTTATTGAAAGACTATTATACTTCTTTGAGAGTGGGAAGTTTTGATAATTGGATGAAAATTAATTTTTAGCTGTCATTGGAGTCCTAGCCAAATAGTGTCAACGCCCTTTTGAAGGCAACGTCCTGACGGTGAAGTGGTGGCAGCGCTTCGGGATTTGGGGCCTCGACTTGTGCTATTGCGCGACGTTTTGAAGCATGACAAACTTTTCTTGGTTCGTTATGAGAATATCACGAAGTTTGGCAAATATACGAAAATTCCTAGAGTCTTTTCCGTTGCTTTTACTAGGCTCGTATTGCAATACACGTGAAAATTATATTGATTATTGCGGAACTAAACGGGGTCGTATGAAGGTCATTAGCAAGTGTTTGGTTTAAGCATGGAGATTTCTATTATCTGGAGAGTTCCGAAGTGGAAAGAAGGGAAGGTCAAATATACAAGTTTATAGATATACATATCCAATAAACAAGTTCTTATAGATATACATATCCGATTCCTGGAATCGGGCAATGTTAATCTATTACAATACATTATAACTAGACATAGTTCCTAAACAGAGAAATATTAATTGAGAGAGTTCCGATGTTGAACGGAATCTTGAACAGTGAGAAAACAGAGTACTCAATCTATTTTCTGACTATATTCATAGACTCTTTGGACACAACTGATAAACATATGTGTTCGGGATTGAGCCCGAGAAAACACTCTCCCAGGTGGAGGGAGGGAGAGGCGGATAGTGGAGAAAGAGAGATAGTCGGGTAGAATGAAACAGAG
>JAPYYT010004465.1:0-10028 GCA_030522565.1 Ceratosolen corneri | reverse complement strand
CGTTACCCGGATTACATTAATTTTCTTTCTTATTTTTCTCCCTGCTATCTCACCCCTTCCACTATCTGAAATTTCACACTCGGGGTTACGCCCGAACACAAGGGAAAGTAAGATTAAGAAGAATTTTAAATAGGAACATGTGGAAAGTATAACTTTAAACGAATGTATATTAATGTTTATTAACAGATGTATATATTATAATAGCATTTTAATTCAAGTATTGATTATGATAGAATGCAGACAATTAAAATTATTTATATTGCATATTAATATGAGTTAAAATAAATTGAAAAAAATAATTTTGTAATAATTAATATAAATATTGGATCAATTTATTTATCAAATTCAATATATACACAATTATTTTTATTATATTTGCATGATATTATTCAAATAGTTTTAATACATTAACATCTGTAATATATTTTAATATTTATATATTTTGAATGAAAAATAATTTGAAATTTAATTTATATATATTAAATATTATATACTATTTATAATTCAAATGACTTAATAATAAACTTAATTAAATTATTTAGCATTTACTATTTTATTCAGTTTTTTCGTATGTATTTGTGAAGTGGAAAGATGTAAGTTTAAACTAACAATAGAAAGTTTAATGTAAGATATCAAGATTTATTGATTTGTATGTGAAACATTTATATATAGATGAACATTTCTTAAGAGTAAATATTAATATTGCAATTAAAATACTGTCAATTTAACAATTAGAATTTTTGATTGGAGGAATATTTTAATCATATATTTTTCTATCATACCTATACATTTATTTTTAATTTATGCTTGTTTTTAAATATAATACATAGTATTAATTAGAGAACTAGATAAATTTTAAATAATTATTAATTACTTAAAATTATAACCGTTTTAAGATGCACGTTTCGACATGACAAAGTATTTTAATATTATTATAAATTTAAATACCAAGTTTTATTATAAATATTACGATAATACAGTTATTTGTAAATCATATGATTATCATAAACTAGTATTCTAATAACGAGTTATTCATTGCTTCACTTCCCAACAATTTTCATCCATATCTGAAATAACTAGACCATCGATTATAATGTTTAAAACTAAAAATTTTATTTAATACACATCTACATTTTGCCTTCCAATTTAAGTTCTTCCGTGGGATAATTGGGAAGGTGAAACAGATGGAGAAGGATCAGGGCTACATCCATCACTGCTACCTCGTCGACTTCCTGTACCGCTTTTCTTCAATCGTACCATTGTGTCTAGATGTCGAAACCTTTCATATGAATAAATTTTATTAAATCTCAAACATTAGATATATTTCATGTTTACAATATATTTCTATTTTTATTATTTGATATTACAATATATTATTTATTTTTAATTTAAAAAGAATTAGCCATTTAAATTTTCATATCATGTGAAATACTATAGCTATTTATAGATTTACATAAATTATATATGAAATAATACTACCATCATAATATCGCTGATAAAATCTTTATAGAATTATTAAAATTATTAGAATTATTCAAATAAAATAATATTAAATATTATTAATTAATATCATATTAATAAATAATAATAAATAAATAATAAAATATTACTATTAGAATGTACTATTTTTTATAATTTTCCTATATTACTTTCTATTTCTTCAACTGATACATAAAATATTAACAGATATATCAACAGTTTTTTTTTATGGAATCATTAAATATTTATATTTAACAGATTTATAAAATAATAATGATTATTCTTTTGTTTTACTTATACAATATTAATTACAATTGAAATTAAATAAATCTTATTAACTTTTATAAAATTCTAATATCCGCTATAATTAAAACTTTTTGAATTTCTAAGAATTATATTTTGTTGATGTTTTTTTCTGCTTTTTCCTAAGAATTTGCAGTATAAATTTGTACACTTTTTGTACAATAAATTTGTACAATTTTGATTATATAGTATAAAAAGAAAAATTGAAGTGAAGTATGTAAATAAGCATACTAATTATGCTACAATATTTAAATTGCAAGTATTGGTTTTATGTGACTATAAGACATGGAAAGTAAAATATTATAATATGCTTCTTCACAATTGACCCATAACATTAAAAAATATACGAAAAGTATTGGCCCTAAATTTTTATACAGATGATGCATAATTAGTCGGCACGAAATATCTATGAATTAAAATAATGACTGTACAAACAAGACATGTTATATTTTTAATAAAACAAAATTTGAAATTACTTTTTTTTAGTTGATAATAGAGTTCTATAATATTGAAATATAAATTACCGTTAATGTTTCAATAATTAAACAATTTTCGTTTTCTTTACAACAAGTTTTTGTTTTGTAATTTAGTTTTTCCTATATTTACGTCAAATTATAGTGAGGGATTAAAAATTCAATCATTCTTAGAAGTTTATTTAAATTATAATACCAGCGACTGATATCCCATTGATATTCTGGTTCTGTAGTAGTCCTCAACGGGAGACGTTGTGTCAAAACCACTTGCATGCTCTGTTCGTCCTTTTTCCCTTTTGTTGAGTTGGCCATGACCCAATATTTTTCAGTCAAGATAGATCATGCCACCATATTAAGTAGTCATTGAATTGCTAATAATATGTAATTGCTTGCCTGAAATACCTCTCTATGCATAATCAGCTGGATTGGAAGTACCAGGGGCGTATCGTCATTGAACCTCAGGTGTGATCTCTTGAATCTATATAACTCTGTTACTCACGTAATTCTTCCAGCAAGAGGCGTTGATTTAATCCATATTTGGATCACGTTGGAATCCGTCCACATGTGAATATCATTATCCTTCATCTTTTACGTGCCTTGCACGTAACGCATGAGTTTCAATTCCAGTACTGCTGCAATCAGCTCCAATCTTGGAATGGTGACTCTTGAGTAGAGCCACCTCTGTTTTGGAACCGTAGAAACTGTTGTAGCGTTGTTTTGATAAACGGCGAAATATATACCACTGGTGCCATGGTTAGTTTTGATGCTCTGAAAAACCATATAAATCAATCATCGAGTTCTTTTTTAATGTTCAGCCATTTAGCTGCAGTCTCAGCAAGCAGTGGATTCCTTTTGAAGTTCAAGTAGCCATATCTGCTGCAAGAATATTTTTGCCTTGATCACTACTGGCGAGACAAACCTAGCAGACTGAATATTCTGGCAATTTCACACAAAACCGTGCTTTTGGATAGATTTTTATGTATCTTATTTGCAACCCTTGATTCACCTTTTGACTGGCAATAATCTGAAGAGTGTTTAATTAGCCAAATAATGTATAACCTCCTTAACTGACCCAAGTTTTCTGTTCTTTTATTAGTAGCTTCTTTAATAGGCGGTATCAAGAGACGAGGTCTATTTTGCTTTTTCTTTTGGCTTTAATATACTTGCAATATTAATAACATACGTTATTTAGTTATGCAAAAATGCCTAAAGTAAATACAACAATTAATTTCATAAAACTGTAGTCACGTTGTGCGTGTTTGCACTAATTATCTGAAAAATTATTTTTCTCCGTCGGTAAACAATATTATTAGGCTCCCCGCGCGTATAATTGTAGGGTTGAAGACCCTTCTTTATTAGATTAATAGCAATACTTATAATTACTTTGCTAATTCTGGTGCCGTTCGTGTGGCTCCGTGGGCTCATTGACGCATTTGATTCTACAATGGCATAAGTTCCTTTCAATTAGTAGGGGGCGGATTATGTTACTCCGTATTCTGCTATCTTTCTCGTATCCACTATCTGGCTCGAAAGATCAAATGTTCGGAAATTAACCCGATGTGTAAACTCTCCAAGATGTTTGGGGGAAGAGGCAGATAATAGAAGGGAAGCGGTAGCAGCAGGTATCAAAAGAAAGTCTACGAAAGATATATGTAAATGTAATGGAGTGTATTGAAAGTGATATGCAGTATATAATATTGAAATTTAGTTGTATTTATGTTGACTTGATAGATGATTATACTGTCTTGGTAAAAAATTTAAAATTAAAACGTCTTACTTGATATTAATTATAAATTAAATGTGATACTTGAAGGGAAAATTATAGCTTGATGAATTAATTAATTAATGAACTACATTTCTAATGATTCGGCGAAGTAGCTAATGCGACAGTCAGTTGTAAATTGAACGCCGCGTTTATTATCATTCACACTCATGGTATGAATGTTGTAATTGTTTGAGTTGCCTCCTTGTGGCTGCAGCGATCAGTTGTAAGTTGAACGCTATGTTACTTATCATTCTCACACACGGGTGAATGCTGTAGTTGATCAAGTCACTTCATTTCGTGCTACGACGTGTAAGTTGAATGCCAAATTGTTTGTCATTCTCACTCACAGTGTGAATGTTGTATATCAGTTACTTACCCAGAGTTGAAGTGCATTCTTAAATGGAATCCACCCCTTGTCGGATTTCCTTAGAAGTTATCTTTGATTAGTTCAACAAAGAAGTGACGGATTTGTTGGTATTAAACGTAACTAAACTTCTGCTGTTCTTGCAGTCTTTTTTTCTAGTATTACCCTACCTTCCTGGGGGTGTACTCATCGAGTAATTTTCTTGAGAATACGAAAATATGAAACTCGGTTTTGGTCAGTATTTTCTTGTAATTGGTGAACTGAATTGCTACATGGGGGACGCTTGGCAGGGCCTAGTGACAAGGACGGGTGATTATCTTACTGTTAAAAGGTTGCACTGATATTCACTGCTGTGCAATAACTATAGTATAAATCTTGCTTGTATTTCGGTGAGACTGGCGCGACTATACCACGGTGAGTGAAGTAGCGCAGGCGACATTTTTTTAATGCTTATATAGTGGTGTTGATATTACTTTGTTTTGAAATAAGACACGCGACGAAAAATAGAGTTTAGGTGGAGTTGTAAACAATGATCGAATCGTTCGAAATCGATCGAAGACGAAAAATAGAGTTTAGGTGGAGTTGTAAACAATGATCGAATCGTGATCGTAAAAAATTCGGGAATTATCTAATGAGACGAACGATCTTGGTAAACCTAGCAATCATGAACATGTTAAAATTTCTATTTAATTTCACTCAAATAAATTTTAGTTTCATATATATATAACATAATCAAAATACAGCTAAATTAGATGTACGTGACCCTTTAATCCATACATATTAAGTATATTAAAAAATTCTTATGCCAATGGTTTGTCAATACCATTTGGTAAATTTTTTAAATTTTGTCAGTAATGGTTCTCCTCTTTAGTTATTTCAAACACTAATATTCAAGAAAATTGTTATTACGATGTTTGAATTTAACTTCCCATTTTCTTTTGGTAGAAAATGCTCAAACCGTCGTTATATATAATAATCAATTATTTAAATTTGTATTATTGTATTAACTTTTGAATTAAGAAATTGAATATCTATCAATATTAAAAATTTCTATTTTTATTTAAGTAAATCAGAATTTTTTATTGCGCCCCAATAAATAAATATTTTTATAAAAGTCCATATATACTTATATATAATTCCAGTTTTTTTTTAAGTACCTTAAAGATAATTCACTAGTATCTGCTCCATCACGAGCATGCATTAAATAAGCAAGTGGCCATGAAATCCATGAGCGCCTGTAGAAGTAAATATTTTGTTACTGTTTTTAAGTAAGTTTTTTACTTTTTTTACTGTTTTTTAGTAAACTAACATAGGTGTTTGAGTATTAGAACCAATGCTAGCAATCGTTATTTGACTATCAAGTTTTACACGATTCGGTGTTTTGGTGAAACCAGGTTGAATTGATGGATCAGAAACCATGCGTACAAAGAAAGAACGTCTTTGTTCAAGAGTCGCCTTTCTTTTCTTCTCTCGGATATCTGCGATCTCGTCCATAACATCCTATTTCAATCATGTACAAATTAATATATTTTCTATTTTTACTATATAAAAGGAATAATACCTTAAAAAATATACCACCTTAGACTCTAAAATTTCGGACAAGAAATCTGTTATGATACTCCATGCCATATCTGGAATAATTTTTTATAAGTAATTTGTAGTATTGATTTTTATTATTAAATTAAAAAGTTTGCTGAATAAAATTTATAAATTTTTATAATTAATTAAAATGTAACAAACAAATTTTATTTTCATTTGAATTTATCTTACCTACATCTTCCGTTGTTGCATTCGGTGCAGCAAGAGCAAATCGTATAGTATATCTTTGATTAACCTTTGCTGGAACCATGTGTATTTTTCCTGAATCGTTGATAGTACTTAAAAGTTTCTGATTTAATTTGTCTGATCCTTTGGCACGAAAGCATACTAAACCTAACTTCAAAAATATTTTATTTCTACATTAATATATCAACTATTTTCGTAAATTCACTACTACTCTGATTAATTGTAATTAACACAATTTAATTGATAAATTTAAATAATATCAAAAAATAAAACAAAATAAATATAAATAAAAATTTATTTTATTAGTCCCATAATATGTTAATATGTATAATTTATATAATATAATATATTATTATTATATGTGTTATTATATAAACAATTTAAAAAATCTTCAATTAGATTATAAAATATAATTTTTAAATATTCCATTAAAAATGAATCCTAGTATTAAAATAATCTTAACTTACCACAACTTCATTACATAATTCGAATCTTGGATCCTTTTTAACAAACAGTTCAAAGCGTTTGGCAAGCCTTACGTGATTACGAATATAATCTTGAAGACCAGAAATTCCATAATTTCTTATAACGCACCATAATTTTAGAGATCGAAATCTTCTACTCAATGGTATACTCCAATGTCTATGAAATATATATATTTAAATCTAATTTTAAATTATGAAAATATAATTCTTGCACTCCATAATTTTTATAAATTAAATCCATCATATAACATTTAACATCCTATTAATTTAAAAATATTTTTTAGTTTATAATATTCAATCGATTTAATAAGTTAGTTATATTATTAAAAATTTATATCATATATTCGTATATTCTTTTTTTATTATTTGATAAATAATTTTGTTGTTATTCGCTTTGAAATCTTGTATTATATTGAAAAATATTTTTTTATAATTGCTAAGATTTACGTAGAATTTAGTGCTATAATAAATGTCATATAATATATAAATATACAAATAATTTTTAAAAAGATAATCTATGAAGTCTTTTATATAAGTGCTATTTAAGAGAAAACAAAATAAGGTACCTATAGTCAATAGCAGTATCTGCATGTGTATGTTGAAGATATAATGGATCTACAACCAAGGCGCTAGTTAGTTTGAATCTATCACGCACCCAGAGACACGAGCAATCAAAATTCGTGAGTAGAAATTTATTAGGGTTTGTATTAAATGAATCTGCATGTTCCAAGCCTGTCATTAAGTATTTCAACTCTGGACATATAAAAGCATTGCCGGCATATGCAGCATCAACATGTAACCATATCTATAATAGTATATTTAAGTTCGATTATTCATATAATTATTATATATTTAATTGATATATATTATATATATATTGATATATATTGTATAGGTTATATATTTAATTGAAATATATAAAATATATAATTTAGTATTATTATAAATTAATATTTTTCAATTATTAATAATACGTTAATTATTTATGATAAAAAACTCAAACTTTATTGGTGCTTCATTTTATCTTAAATCGTTATATTTAATATTTTTAGACTATATATGTTTCAAGTGTATTAAAATATTACACGCAGATTTTACACAAAATATAAAAATGAAACAAGAATTTATTACTATATTGAATCTATTATTTTGTTAGAATACTTATAAATTTCTTTTAAGCTTATCAATAGTAAAGATTAATTCATATTTAATCAAATAACTTATAAATACAAAATTAATAATTGCAAAGCATATTTTTTATTTTGTAAGGAGTATTAATTGATCATTTAATCATTAATCAAATTTTGAAAAAATACAAATATGAAAATAATGTTACTCTACATTTTAATTATTATATCAAAAATATTAAACAGATGATTATGTACAATTTCATAGTATTTTGAAATTCAACATGTTTTCTTTGATTTGAAGAATACAATAATATTCTATACTTATTTAAAATTTCATAATTATTATTACAAAAATTTAGTAGTTTGGGTTCAAATTAATTGAACTTGCTACACCATAGTAACATTTGTAACTTACTCCAGGATATTTTTTACAAAGCGGTCCAATTTCCTTCAGATTGTCAAAAGAACAACACGCAGTTGTACCAAGGGTTGTTGATACAAAAAATGGTACATAACCTTCGGCAACATCGATTTCAATTGCCTATAGAAGTAGATTTATAGTATTTTTGATAAGTAAATGGTTTAAAAGAATGAAAATAATTTAACACTAATTGAATATAAAAAATGTTTATATAATTATAACAATATTTTAATAAATAGATAAAAACAATTATTATTTAGATAGCTTTTTACCCGGCGTAATGTCTCTCCCCGAAGTTCACTTTTTTCATCAGGTTCTAATATTCGCAATTTAACGAAACAAATCATTGCATTTTTTTCTACGCAACTATGACTTTCTCTGCTGCAGTAAGCCATTAGTTTTCCTAAAAGAACTGTTTCATCTAAATGTGAATGAATCGATGATTCTTTTAGTCGAGCTATTGTTTGAGCCCTAGCTGCTAACATACATACTAAAACACATTCTGAAGCTGAACCCTAAAATTTTATCAGCAAAATTAAATTAGTAAATTTATTATTTATTTATTATTATAAGGATTATATTATTATTATATATTATATTATGTGTTCGAAGTTCCGTTCGTCATTGGAACTCTCAGTTTATATTTCTCTGTTTAGGAACTGTGACTAGCTAATGTATTATAATAGACATTTATGTAATTATGAGATTTATCATGAGATCGGTTAGAAACAGAAAGAAGGGGAGGTAGAGTACATAGTTTCATAGAATTCTTACAAGTATATTGAAACGACTTTGTTTGCTATAGGAAAGGCAATAAAGATATTTACATTCAAACATTAAATCTAGACGTAAGTTTAACGGAGGTGACTATTTACATATTTTTGGCAATTATAATATACAAACAATAAATGGAGAGTTTCCAAATAGAAATATTATTGCGAGATTTTTTGTGGGTCGGACAGAATCTCGAACACATTTTTTCGGTTTATACATATGTTTGAAACAAATACATCAACTTCCGATTTTCAACTTAATACAAGAAATTTATAAAAAAGTATGTAAAATATAATAATATATAAATTATTCATAAATATTAGTATAAAAATAATTAGAAAATGCTACGTATAAAGATTTGATATATTCTTGCAAACTTTATTTAAATACTTTTATTGTTATTGAACTCTTGCAAATCCCATCTTATTCAATTATATATTAAAATCTGTGTTATGAACGTAAATGTTAACGTAAAGGAACTTTTATATGCTACTGAAAGTAGTATGGAGATAACTACTATACTTTTCTCGGTATATTATAGATTTATCGCAAGGTAGTAGTCATTATATATGAACGAGTCGTACTTATAGTATATAAGATAAAAACAACCTATAATAATTTTACTGATGGTTGACCCATAACCCGTAACGTAAGTTACAACTTATATCCAATATTCCTTCCACTTACGTTCCGGACTTACCTTTTTTCAATTTGAAGTATTCGATTATTGTTCGGGCGACAATCCCGAGGGGGAAACGCCGATCGTGGTAGAGGAGAGATGGCAGGGTAGAAAGAAAACACAGACGCGGGGGGTCGAATTTAACACTGTGGACTGATATTTATTGAAAGTTAAATTGGAAGTTTTAGCTTTAGTCTTTAACGTTTTAGATATAATTTCTAATAAGCACTGATTACGCTGGTTCTGTTCTTGTGTTGAGTGTCGTTGGCGGTTCCTGTGGTTTGGGAGGCTATCAACGACTACTTAGTCTTACGGATTGCACAATTGACAACATATACCATGGTCTTCTTAACCACGCACTATTTAATTA
>JAPYYT010004463.1:0-18023 GCA_030522565.1 Ceratosolen corneri | reverse complement strand
TTATAATGTACGATCGAATAGCCAGGGCGTAGACGCGGCAAACCAAAACTCATCAATGCTGCCGCTGCCGTTGCTGTTGCTGCTGCTTCTGCTTCCCCACTCTGCGCCTCTCCCCCTCGTCAACGTCAAACGACGAGCGAGTGAGCGAGCGAGAGAGACTAAGGGCTGCATCGGCGAGAGCCGAGAGCCGAGAGAGCCAGGTAAGCAGAGGTTCGGCTCAGAACAACGCGAGCCTCCCTCGAGCTAAGACTCACTTTCACTCTCTCGAGCCGCGCGGAGCGCCACAGACGCGCCGCCACACGTATACACGTACACGCGTAGAGCGCAGCCAAGGAGAGGGACGGAGAGCCGGAGCCGCTAGTCTACGGCAGTGTCTGCGTTTTATATATCGCGCGCGCCTGCCACCCTGCGCCGTCATTACTCGCTCGTCCTTCGTCCGGGGAGGTACGCGTATCGTGCGTCCGCAACCCACACGAACACGCGCCCGCGTCAGTGATAATACAGGATCGCGTGCACACCCGCCCACTCTCTACGTGTTTGCATTTGAGGCGGAAGCCCGACAGAGTGTTGCGTTGTGCCAGTCGGGATGCCGGCAGTGCAGTGTTGTGCCTGAGGGAGGAGAGCGGAGCCCAGGAGGCAATCGAAGCAGCAGTCCGAGGCACAGGAAGAGTTGTGAGGGTGTCGGCGCCCGCGAGACAATGATCTTAGCCCCGGACAGCAACGTTCAGCAGTGCGCGGCCCTGGCCCAGCCCGCAGCCCTCCAGCCTCACTCGCCGGTCATGTCGTCCACGGGTCAGACCGGATCTGTACAGCAGCCCGCGGTAGCCCAGCTTCCAAGGCTGTCGCCCGAGTACGTGCGCATGGCAGTCACCTCGTGCGCCGGTCTCCACTGTCCCCCGCAGACGACGCAGTCGCCACAGCAGAAGCAGCAACAGCAGTTCCATGTCGGCACGCCGACGGCCGCGACGGCCACGACGGCTATGCCCACCATGGACTCCACCGTTTCCTCGGCAAGGCCCGAGCCCGAGCTCAACATAGGTACGAGTGTCGCGAGGCCCCCCACACGTTCCCCGCCTCCGGGGTGGAACGCCCGCGTGGCCTTGGCCCCGTGAATGTATAACATTCTCGTCGCCTCCTTTTGAGGTTATGGCTTGTTTTTGTTTTGCCTACCAACTTGTGCCATGATTCTGCCTTCGCCCTCTCTGTCTGACGCTTTTTGACGGGCGTCGCTGATCAACTTTGGGGGCTCAATCCCCATCGGCAATTTCACTCGTCATTTAACGCTCACACTTCTTACCAAAGCTTTAATTAGAAAATCCTTGAACGTTGAAATTTGGAATGGTGGGTGGGTAATTATTGGAGTGTCATGGATACTTCGTTTAATTAACAACAGTACTATTAGCTTATTTTGCACTGTATTTTGCAGTCGTATTAGTTGAATACTGCTTGTCTCTATATTTCTAAACACTATTTCTAACGCAACGGAATTACAAAATAAATTAAAATCTCGAAATGCTACTTGAAAAGGTCATGATTAGATTATTCGAACAGCAGTAGATTTTTAATTGAAGGAATCTTAAACCTTAAAATAAAAAAAAAGAAGTATCAGGACTTAACGAGATGTAGTTGAAACATTTTGAAAAAATTATTTTAAATAATTGTAGCTTCAAATGTATTGGTGTTTTTAAATTTTTTATTCATTTTTTTAAATTCATATCTTTATTCATAATCATTATTATAACACCAATTAATTTGGTTAGACGTACGTCGCAGCCATTCAAAATACTAAATTTGGATGTAAGGCAAAACGGCTTTTCGTCAATCTCCAACAAACTGTAATAAACAATTTGTTTTCCTTCGAGCTAAGGTCGAAAATTCCTTATCGTTAGCGCGTTTTATCATTTCGAATTCCCAGCAAACAAACGACCATAGCTTCTTTCTCGACTCTAAGAAAAAAGTAAGTACAAGAGCGACAAAAAAATTGCCACTTAATTAGAAGAGAGAAAAGCTCGCGACTCTCGCGAGTGAAAGCAGAAAGTTGTGACGAGGCGTTTGCGCGAACGATGCTGTAACTCTCAAGTCTCGCCGGAGAAAGTGTTCTTCTTTCTTTCCTCCTGTAATATCTCCTCTCGCGTATCTCGCGTGCGCGCGTGCGTGAACCACGTGTGCTACGATTCTGTTTTGGCTTCTTTCTTTCACGCCCTAACCCAACTCTCTCTCTCTCTACCTCTCTCTCTCTCTCTCTCTCTCTCTCTACCTCTACCTCTCTCTCTCTCTACCTCTACCTCTCTCTACCTCTCTCTATCTATCTCTCTCTCTCAATCTCTCGCATGATACTTTGTTCGTAAGTTCGAAAACTTCATTCGGAAGATATTGATATAGAAAATACTTTTGGACGAATCAATATCGTTGTGTTCCAGCATTCGTAGATTAAAATTTTGCACTCCGATGATTTTGCACTCCCAAGTCGGCTTTTTCCATGTCATGTTTAGCAGTAAGTTTAAAATAGCCAACGTATCAATATTCTCGAGTTACAAAAAAAAAAAAAAAAAAAAAAAAAAAAGATAGAAAGAAAAGACAATAAATAAAACTCGCCGAGTCTTCGTCTTTGATTCTGAAATTAATGCATTTGCATCGAATTGATTAAATGACCTTTTTAGTGGAAAAACTGGCAATTTAGTTCTAAGTAATAGCAAGTCTGAATATTTGCCTTGGAAGGCTGCAAGCCAGGAGACGCGGGATTCATGAGCCCGCCAATATTTGATCACCCATTGTATTATAATGAAGCGCATGTAGAGATACGAACCATAGAATAAATACGATGGAATATTGGCCGCCGGTTGAATATAAGAATGCCCGTTAAGGCCAAGCCTCTAACTAACGACACTCCCCCTCTGCTTTTGCTTTCAGAATTCGATGGAACGACGGTGCTGTGCCGCGTCTGCGGTGACAAGGCCTCGGGCTTCCACTATGGCGTCCATTCCTGCGAGGGATGCAAGGTAAGTTAAAACCATTTCGTCAGCTAATTCCGTCGTCCAAATAGCGTCGTGTCTCATTTCTTTGGTGTGCGCGAGTCGAATTTCGTGGGGCTGCGCAACAAAAGTCGCGGGAAGGCCAGGAAGTGAATAGGAAGCGAAACCGGGCTGAAGGCCGAGAGGATAGAGCTATCAACTGCGCCGAGGCAAATCGCCGAGCCTTCGACTCGCGGAAATCGCACCTTCAACGCGAAAGGAGAAAAAGGAAGACGAGGAGGATGAGAGAGACAGAGTCCCAAGGTTCCTTCGTTAAATTTAAGCCGACGCGAATCACTCCCTCTCTAACTCAAGGATATTTCATCGTCTCGATGGCTTCTGTTCTCCCGGTCTTATTATTGTTCGTAGAAAATGGGTCGACCGACGGTTATAGGATATATTTGGATATTCTCGCACTGCTTAGGCGAAAGGATTTAAAGGTATAGCACTCCTGCGAATTAGATTTGTACGTGAGATACGATTTTCTATTTACAATCACGAAAAGTGTGTAATTTTGTAAATTTGGGGCAGCACTTTTAAAGCCAAACAATAGGCTAGAATTATGTATGCACAGGTTTTCAAATTTAATCGTGTTCTTACGATTTTCATTCCTGTATTGATCGTATACTTTAGGCATCGGTGCGTATCTCAAAGCGTTTCATAGTATTTCATAGTGCATTTCGTATAAACGGTAATTAAATATGTATTTATCGTTAAAGTATTCTAAGTACATTTGTTGGAAAATCAAGAGATACGCGATCAAAAAAATCGAATTTCTCCATATTATAAAGTAGATATGTATGCATCTTATTTCTTTTCATACCCACACAAATCTGAAAGCAAACAAAGAATAATCTTTGTCTCTGTCTACCCCCATTTGTCCGCCCCCTGCACCACTGCCCCGCTTTTTTTTTTTTTTACCCTCTGTCCCGGTACAGTCTTCTAGTTCAATACGTAATAGGCACGCAATAAAAACAGAAATATTGGGGCATCGAAATCTAATATAACGCACGACGACTATCTTAAATTACCGGGAAAAACAATGCAGTGGAGGTCGTGACAAAAAAAAAAAAATTTAAACTTGACGAATAAGGAAAGAATAAAAGCAGGAAAAAATGGTGACTATTTCACGCATACGAGTAAAAATATGTAGCGAATTTTTACAACACGATGTTTCCGCGTTATGGGAAAGAGGAAGCCTAAACAGGTAGACAACTGCCGAGCCCTTGTCCGCTTTTCCATCTTCGTTTTGTGCCTTAACAGCTGTTTCAGTCGATGTTATTCGGAAAACCTCCATCTTATTTTTCTTTCTTCTTTCAAATTCTTAGACCTTCAGTCTTTTTAAAGCGATATTGTTTAGGAGAAAATATTTACGAAATACCAACGCAATGAATAACTATAGCGATCATACAAACTAAATAATACATTGTACGAAATGTCGATTGATCTTCAATTTTTTTTTAACGACTTTACTGAAATTTTACTAACACGAAAATGCCTATGATCAGGGACATGGGACCGAAAAGAAACGTGATGAACGAGAAACAATCAAATTTTTCACAATAGATATATATATAGATATATATATATACACAGATAGATCGATAGATAGATGAGAGAGAGAGAGAGAGAGAGAGAGACAGAGAGAGAGAGAGAGAGAGAGAGAGAGAGAAAGAGAGACGTGTGTCACTTACACAATTCGCGTATAAACAAACGAAATGATTTCTCGCTCACTCGCGTCATCCACATTGTCCTTTTGAATATATTAGTCGTTGCCCTCGAACTTCCACTTCCACCAATCCTGGAAAACTCCCGACGTATGCTCTCCAGCTACAAGTGGAATTTAGTTGCTTCCGTTTCTAAAATAAGCCTTATTAACCACTTTAAAAATTAAACATTTTAAAAATATTCAATGGGAATTACTAAAACTCCCATGTAAATTCAATTAAGAATTTTATCAGCAATGAATTTAGTTTATTATTAATCACGGCTGATATATACATTGGCTTAGTAATTATTCTAATAATAGTATCAAATATTGTAGATCAAATTTTCCTTTGAAGAACAGAGGCTATAATATCAGAGAATTTTCATATTTTCTCAACAGCATATAATTTCAAATTCAGAATAATCGTAGCATTGCTAGGTATTTTGTCGATCCACACAATCATTTATTTAAATGGACGTAATAACACTCGTCATAAAACGACAAATTCGCTAAAACAGCCAATCAAAGTTTTGACTTGCGCACCTGTCGCCGCTCTTCCATTCCACAGCGAACAACATTCCCGAAATACTTGTTAAGGTAAAAATCGTAGAATCACTTCCGACCTACAGAATGCGGCCCACGTCGATTTCATTACGTAAAAAAAACGCCGTCCGAAAACTTCTATTTTAAGTCGTCCCTAACGAAAGCAGCACTAATGCGCGCTCGCACACATGCACAGGGAACGAGCCAGAGAAGAGGGGCAGAGAGAGAGAGAGAAAGAGAGAGAGAGAGAGAGGGGCAGACAGACCCAGAGCATACAAAACTCGAGCGTCTCGGTCTCACGAAGCGTGGCGAGCGGGGGCTCGTCGAAGGCCGCGAGCTCACGTCGAGTCAACGTCCTCATTCTCTATCTCACTCTCTAGTTTACTCATTCGCTTGCGCCCCACGGGTACGAGCTGCGGCGGCGCCGGCAGAGAGGGGGGGGGGATCGTAGTCGCGAAAATCATCGGTAGTGGGGGCACGTACGTGTGGATCGGAGTATCGCACTCCTCCCGAGGCGTCACGAGCGCCAGTTGGACGAGAACTTCGGGAGAGTGTGTAAGGGGATTGGTAAGTGGTAAAATAACTGCCTCCGAAGCTCGAACGTTGCTCTCCGAACACGTGCGCCATCTGTGTATTATGGCACTTTCTATTATGTGGTTATGTTATCAATGTGAAACCCTATCACAAATTGTGAATTCATCACAGAGGACCTAATAAGGCTTTGGTCCATTTTCGAATTCCGAGCTCACGCCACGAGCAAGTTGATGCGCACACACATTGCGAGCCCCGCCCCCCTCCCCCACCCCCCCGAAAAAGCGACTCGTGAAAAATCATTTGCGTGTCAAAGGAGAAGAATGTTCCGTGCATTTGAGCGGCTTCCGCCTATTCATCCCTCTCCTCGCGCATCTCCCTCACTGCGCGAGTCAAACCCGCTGTGAAATAAAGAAGACAAAAGAGGTCCGCGCAACAGGTCTCGGCTATCCTCGCAGCGGCCACGAAATGATGCCCCGTCGCCGCAAGGTACGTCGGAGGAGGCCAATTTGGAATTCGAATTAACAATGGCTGCGAAGTGGGAGGAAGGTCCGAGGCGGCGGGGGTTGTCGGTCGCACCCCCGGGGTAGACTCTTCGATTTCTTTCTTGTCGCGCACTGCTTGAATTTATGTCTGTTTTCGCTTTCTTTACCACTTCTGGACAATGGCCGAGTGACTTGTCCGAATCAACATTGATTTACCAGGCCCCTTTCCTTTCCCCTGCCGGTTTTGTTACCACTCCCTTGTACCGTTGTACTTCTCGCCGTCATGAAAAAAAAGAATAGAAAACGTTAACCAAAAATACCTTCGTGCTCGTCCTGTTCAGGCGATCGAGTAGATTAACTTTCTGTTGTTTCAAAATAAAGTCGGCATATTCGATATTGCGTACATTCGACGAAGCATTCCAAGTATTTTTTAAAATTACACTTCTATAAAGGGGAATGATATGGTGAGTCTATGTGATAAGAAACAGCCGTATTTAAATTTAATAATTAATTAAATTTTACGATATTTTGAAGGTAATGGGCGTGATTATCGAGCTACCTAAGTAATCCACAAAATCATTTGTCATTGCAATGTATTTGTATTATCGGTAAACTGCGAATGGTTAAAAATCGCGTCTCTATCAAAAGATTTGAAATAACACAAGCGTTTATTTTGATAAAATAGTCCTTTGGCGCCACGTTTAAGTCAAATGTTATTTAATAATACCACTATTGACTTGCGAGTAAGAAAAATTTTCTTACATTTTTAGCCAGTGATAATCAGTCGTTGATGAAATAATGCATTGATATTTGCATTGTCATCGTTTTGTGTACATAATTACAGGATTGAATTTCGTGTAACAGCCAGTCAATGCTTCTTTACTTGGATTCGAAACTTTAACAATATAGTCTCGAATATTCGTAACTCTATCGATGGATGCAATTATAATTATAATCGAGTTTTTCAGCCCTTAAACGAGACGGATCCGTTAAATAAGCGACCTTCGGATTGCATTCGGCTGTCGTTGAAATGGCAGCATCTGCTTGTCTCGGCGAGTACAATACAATAACGACATTTGTAATGATAAAGCCGTCTGTGTTTTATAAAGACTGTATATTTCATTGGAACGATTCGCTCGTTGCATATCGAGTTACATGCCGCGTCGATCATTAATCACACATTGTCACCATTAGGTGGAGCAAAATTGTTCCTCATAGCAGCACGAGTATGGGGGAGAAAAGCCAACGGGAAGGGGCGCAAGGAGAGAGAGCGGAGAAATGCCCTTTATCGATTTCACCTGGAATGACCGAGTTTTCATACACGTACACACGTAAACCGGAGGAGCTGGCTTAGCTTCCTCTTCGTAGCCGGCATTTTGAATTGAAGGGGGCTGGGCTAGTCGAATGCGCGTCCTGTGTTATGAGAATTTTCGGGTGTGAGATGATCGTTCGGAGCTCCGGCGATTTTCCGTTAATGCTTCTCATCTGGCTGATGAGGTTACTTTAAAGACGATCGTAAACTAAGTTCCGGACCCCACAGCTACTACATCCTACTTCTTGGTCAGGAGCATTTTCCCGCCTCGGATTTGTATCTCTTTCATCACTTAGTGGTTCATCCTTACATGGAGCAGTGGCAAGGCGCTTGGCCAATGGAAAGGGAAGGGAACGCGGAAGAAGTTTTAAGTGACGGCGGCGGCGGCGGCGGCGGCAGCGGGGCGAGTTGGTATATCTTTAAAGACTAGGTCGCTCGGTCGCGCTACTGTTGCACCCATTTCGCCGGGGGTACATGCTGGTATCTTTCCTCCTTTCCCGGACGGCATCGCTCCCACAGCCCGTTTATATGAGGAAGCCGCACAGATCATACACCTCATGGTCGAGTCTATTGCTCTCCTGACCTCCTCTCTCCCTCTCTTTCTCGCTCGCTCTCTCTCTCCCTCTCTCTCTCTCTCTCTCTCTCTCTCTCTCTCTACCTCTCTCTCTCTCTCTGCCTCTTTCTCTTTATCTCTTTCTCTCTATCTATCTATCTTTCGGGCGTTCTCTCTGTCGACAGCGCGACCCATATTTGGCTCGTTGCACTTGCCGTTCTGACAAAATTACGATGCGTCGGCTCTCTCCCTCTCTCTCCTCTGCAACAGCCATGCTCTTTCTGTCGCGCTCTCTCACTCTCTCATTCGAATTTATACCTTCGCTATTGAACAAGCTTTAGCAACAAATTAACAGAAAACAAATTCATCGTCCATTTCCATTATTTAATGAAGATGCCAAGGAGTCAACATATAAATATCAATTATTCCACTCTTAAAGTGATAACATTATATTAGAATTAAGCCTGGTTGATAGAAAATTAAAATAATGCGAAAGTTCCAGAGCATGAGAATAATGTATGGCATTCGAAATAAGTGGCGAGATGAAGGAAGCGTTTTGGGCAGCGTAAATTTTTCTAACAGAGAACAACCATAAACCAATATTTATGTGTATCGTAAGCAGAGCGAATCCCAACATACTTGAATAGCTCTCCTTTCGAAGCGCATTAATGACTGCGAGAAAAAATTGAGAGTTTAATTACTTAGTCTCATTATATATCTTTCTATATCACGTACTTGCGCATGCATGCTACGATGAGAGTGGAAAAAATGTAGAGAATACAATGATTCTTGCTCATCGTTACCTTTTTTCTACTGCGCGCAAGAAATTTTTGATAGCAGGAGGGAAGGACGGAGAATGAGAATGAGAATGAGAGAACGAAGCGGTTTGTAGATACAGAAGAAGGGGGTAAAATGAAGCGCGAGGGGTGCATTAACCCTTCGGTCGTCGACCTCACGTCGCGAGCCAGTTACGTCACACGGTTACTATCCCCTCTCCCGCCCTGGCTTTCTCTGTCTCTCATTTACTGTGACGATGGCATCGCTTTCCGGACTCTATCTTTTTTTTTTATCTCTTGCTCTCTCGCCGGCGCTCGCTCTCCTCGCACGCTCCTCCCACTCCGCGTCACTTTTGATGTCGTAACGACTCGTGATCTCATTTTCATTTGATTGCGAGCGCGGGTATTTCGGGCTGCCGCTCTGCCGTTGCTCTACTCGGGGTTACTGACCCCCTCGAGCAAATCTACTTTAGAATCGGGTCAGCCGCTTATTATTGCGGTAGGTGTTCGCGGAACAGACGCAGGGAGAAACGAAGGAGGCAGCTGCCCGAGCAGCAGCGTCGGCGTGCATCTCTGACCGAGGCCACTCCAGATAACATGGCCGCGCACGACTACAGGCCCGGCATACTCTCCGTTTCCTCCTTCCCTCTTTATTTGTCACCGCGTCCCGTGCGTCTCGAGCCCGATGTCGCCTTCTTCTGATGCGGCCTTTGATTATCGCCAAACGTAGTCCAGTGATAAACGAGCTCGTGCATCCCGTCGTCGTTGCCTGGGTAAAAGTAAAACGGATAATTATCGCTCTACGTTGTTTATGGCCGAATGTTGTAATGGCGCGGAACTCCGCATTCCACGCACCTCCCCATGGTAGCTTTAATAAAACGCAAAACGCCTCGGTGATTTATCCACAAGTCTTAAGGATTTATCATGCCCAAGTAGGATTTTTAGTTAGTCGGCTGATGGGCGAGAGCTTGCTGCCTGGCTAAGACCTCCGATTTCAATTGCGACGCGATTTGGGTCACGATGTCATTAAACGCGCATCGCCATAAGATAAAAGAAAATCAAACAAGCGGTCGGACGGATAGACCGCCGGTACGCACTCACTCATTGGCTGAAAAATATTTGTAAGCCAATCTATGTCGAAAGTATTGCGCGATATCTATCGCGCCCTTACGTTCAGGTAGATAGATGCATACGCGCAAGAATGGTTGGACCTAAAAAATGAAGAAGAAAGCAAATAGAGGGGATGGTGCAGAAATGCTGGAGAAGAAAGAGCAAAGTAAAAGAGTGCTCTCTGTCATAATTCGTTATTAGCGCCTGGGCCACAACTCAAAATTTAATCCGTGGGTTCGCCATGCTACCACTAGCGAAAACTTTTTCCTCTCTCTATTTATCTTACTCTATCTCGGGGTCGGGCTCGCGCTCACGGCGGTTAATGCCCCCGAGTTTAGAGCGAACGCAATGCCGTTGCGCCGTCTCGCGTTAACTTGCGAGTAGTAGGTATAGCAGCAGCATCAGTGATGGTAGTAGTAGTTGAAGTGGTTGTTGTGATAGGCGCATGCGCTAATGCTCGCATGTGTACGTCACCGTTACTTCGTTTCGTTCGTTCTTGGTACCTTGTCTCCGCGTATTCCCCTCTACTCTCAACATTCACCTTCTCCTCTTTCCCTCTCTCTCTCTCTCTCTCTCTCTCTCTCGCTCTCTCTCCACTCTGTTTCTCCTTCTTCGCGCACGCGACCGCGCTCCGGTCGTTGGCCTCGCACGGCCGTCGCCTATCCCGCGCTCTTTTACAGTCTCATCCCCTCTCCGATTTCTCTGATTTTCTTCTGTCCTTTTCAAATCACGCGTCCAGCACGATGGATGAACGATGGATTAATGATGAATGAATGATGGATGACACGTGCCGAGGTCGCTGCCTAGATCAAGATGACTTTTTAAACCTCGTACCGTTTTTGCACAGTCCACCACCTTCTACCTCTCGCATTTCCGCCCAACGCCGTTACATAAAAAATTAGTCGACTCGTGGACAGCAGACACGAGGATTTGCAGACAAGAGACCTGTAAGATTGATGTGTCCATCCGTCCGCAAGCTACTCCAGATCATGTTTTCACTCGTTAATATAGTATTGTAGTAGCATTACAGTTGCAAACTTACAATTGAATACTTGCCCATTTAGTAGGTGCAATCTATTGGGGTGAAAAATGTAATTGGAACGGCCAATCGAGTAACATCCATTAATTTCCACCGGCATCGATACGCACATATGCACTATTATGCGATCGTAGGTGAGAGTGTGAAAAGAGCCGCGTGGGCGAAAAACTCGTTTACACTTTCACAACGGCATATAATATATTCCCTAAAAATAAATCACATTCATAACCTAATTTTATTAATGCACCGGAAACAAGTCGCAATCCTTCAGCGTACGCTGATGTCCCGCTATAATTTATTGGAGCTTCTACCCGAAACTTCCCCATCAATTAGCCGCTGAATTTCCATTTAAATCGCGAGCCGAATCTCGTTTTCTTGTTTATGATGGCGATCGGTGATCGCACGCTTCGGGAATAATCGTCTCGACTAAAGCCGCAGCGATCATTAGCGCGCACTCGCTCCCAAAGTAAACGCGCCTGCTAATTTTAGATCCGGCCGAGGCTAATTTCCGGCAAAGTAAAAAACAAACAAGCTCGAAAAGTCGTTCACCCTCCCGGATAAAGTGCTAGCGGGTCGGAATAGCGCGGCGAGATTGGAGTGAGAGAAGTAGTCCTCGCGCGCATGCAGTTGTTGGTCTTTGCATGTGGGAGAAGATCACGATTCTCGAGCGGTAGCGCCGGTGGCGACTGATGCATACATGCGACCGGGGCTCGTAGGAGGTGATCGACCCCTGTGACCCGTTTGGGGGGATGCACGCGGTGGCGGCGGCTGCGTTCACCCGCGATCGATGCCCCGTGCGTGCGCTCGCACACATGCGTCCGGCTGTAGGCCACGAGCGGGGTTGCTGCCCCCGTCCGGGCGAATCGGGGTCGACCCGGCCGCCTAGCCACCTAGGAGGGTATCCAGAACATTCGTCGAATAACGGTCGGGGTGACCTGGAGTGACGAGGAAGGGGCATGGAAGGAGTCGTCAGTTCCCCGCGCTTTTATTACGCTTGGCCGTAATCACGGATGAGGACAGGTTTCATTGCTATCGGATCAAGATTGGACTAATAAATCCTCTTTCCTCGGCTGATCTCTCATTATCGGTCGCATAATTGTGCTGACTCGTCAGCGTACTTTAGTCATTTATCGTCCATTTCCACGACAATCTTCTAATCGATATTCTTCCCTCGATACTTGAGTAATAGAAAGACGGTCCAACAGCATTTGGGGTACAGGCGTATACCGACCATAAATTGAAAACAATAAGCTCGAAACTGCCTCGAAACAATAGCCTCGAGCTCTAAATTACTTAGATGAAAATGTCAGTCTTTATTCTCGAGCTGTGAGAGCCGCCATTTTCCTTGCATTACAATTCCATCCCGCTAACTTCTAAGGCCACCAGCAATTAACATTCGATACAGCTCTATATCGCTCCTGACATCGACAAGGTCCATTTTCTAATTCTCTCTCTCTCTCTCTCTCTCTCTCTCCCCCTCGATACACCGTCAATCCTTGCAGGATAAAAGAGCAACGATCTGTCGGAGCGGCCGGTGATTAGTACACACGCATCGTCGTCCTCGCCATCGTCGTCGTTCACGTCGTCGTCGTTGTTGTCGTTGGCAGCATTGATGGCATCCTGCAGTACACCGCTCCTCGCAACGGCTCCAAAGAGGCAACGGTACACACCTTGCTCCTCGTAAGCTAGGCGAGGTCGTTTAGTCGCGCGAACGTGCTCTATCGTGCATGCACTTGGCCGTGCACTCGCAATGCAGCTCGTAAAACCAAACAATATTTCTATTTATATTGTTAACTTCTTGGCGCTAAATGTTCTTTCAACAAGACGCAGACCTTTTATCCGAGAGTATTCGTTATTCAATCATTAGCTGCTTTTCATCTATTTATCGTTTCTCTCTTCAGCTGGAAGCTTAACGATAATTTGATTAGCAGTGAATTGCATTTTTTACAAGGACAATCTACCGATGGTCTAGATTAAAAATTTTCGTGAGAAATTTGTTTTGACCTTAGAAAAATTGTATAAATAAAATATCGGAGAATGGAGGGGCTCGGTAAGATAATTAGACGCATCAAGAGCAAATACTACAGAAATTGTCGTGTTTGAGCTTTGCCAGTAGTTAATGAAAGTATTGTTGCAAAATGATAAATATTTATATGCAATAAAAGTTTTATTGTTGCACGATCGTAAATAATTTTCAAGTATTAAATGAGTAGCATCGACGGCTTATAAATCACCTTAAACTTTGTCGAACCTCCACTCGCAAGACATTCCTTCAAAAAAAAAGGAATTTACAACATCGGGACTGATCACCTTTGCGTAATTCAAATTCCCGTTTGTATACATGACCCGCACATTGTTACAAAAAAAAAAAAAGGAAGAAAAGAAAAATAGCTTACGCAAGTTTGTTACGGCGTATTTTGAGGTGGCATTGCCGATAAAATTTAAGAACCGAGTGTTACCGAGAATACCGAATTATCGTTAGTAGCTTGTACTCTACTCGTCACATCGTTAGCAATTTATGTAACATTGTGCGCCCGTTACCCCAACATTAATTTTTCATAATATTCCGTTACTTCCACCCTTCCAATTTTACAAACAAACGCACACTCACATTCTTTCTCTCTTTTAACTTAACTACTCGGGACAGAGGTCCTTGACCGCGCGCTCCCTTCGCAACTTCAGCCCTCTCTTCGAGCGTTATCGGTCGCAGTGGTTGAGAGATCGCGTGGATATGGCATCTTCGCGCTCCACGTTCCTCTCGCAGAACCGAGAATAGTTCTCTCTAACATAAAAGAAGAAAAAGGGAAAAAAATATAGGAGAGAAGGGAAATATGTCGGAGAGAGCACTGGCGGGTCGTTGCCAATATTTCGCTCGTTATAATTATACATGAGCGCGTTACGCTAAGCCTAGAAATACGCGTGTACTTTGCAAAAAGTAAAAGCTCCACGGCCTCCTAGAAGTACGCGCATCCGGAAGTCGAAAATACATCTCGACCTCGGGGACGTGATTAGCACGATCGGTCCATCGAGCCCCGTTCTCATTACTGCCTGGGGTTAGTCGTGGTTATTAAGAGACGAGGGCTATGATGCGCTTGGAGGCAACGGCTGCAAGGTCCGCCACCCCCAGCAATCTCGAAGGATCACGTACACAGGCGGACACCCGTAAGGGCATCGGCGATAAATCCAGGGGCTCCGATTGAAAGGGTGGCTCTTGGCCGCTCCAATTGGAGGTGGGGGTTGGGGGGGGGGTTGGGTGGGTGGGTGGGTGAGGACACGACTCGCTCGTGGGTAGGGAGCAAACAGAGCGAGGCGAATGACAGAGACGGAGCGCTCGGCGTCGGCGGCGGTGGTGGTGGTGGTGGCGGCGGCGCACAGGAACTCTCACTTTCACGCGGTGAACTACGGGTGAATGTCCGGGAATTGGGTCAGGGGGCCCCCACTTCTAGCACTTCTCTTCTGCAGGCGCGCGCGCGACTGGCGCGAGGCTGTGTATGCCGTTGTGTGAGCGGCTCTCTCTCTCTCTCTTTTTCACTTTACTCACTGGCTCCTCGTCTCACTCGCTCGCTCGCTCGCTCGTTCTGTAGACCAGAGAGGACCGCTACCGCCACCGCCACCGCCGTCCCACCAGTCCACACTCAAGCTCCGCAACAAACGGTCGCGCGCACCCGCATTGCTCTCCACTTGCCTCGAAACGCTTACCTCGAAACCAAGTGATCGAAAGAACCCCCCGCGGGACGTTCGACAAGAGGCGGTATTATCGGGCCCCGGCCCATCTGTGATATAAAGTGAGCCCCCTCGTGCAAAGAGAGTGTCAAAGAAGATAAATAGATAGAAAAGACATCGAGAGGGAGAGAGGGAGAGAGAGAGAGGGAGAGAGATAGGAAAAAGAAAGATTAAGGTTGATCGCGAGAGAGAGGGAGAGAGAGAGAGAGAGAGAGAGACGAAGGTGGGTGGGAGAGAGAGAGAGAGGATCCGATCTATTAAAGGGGCGCGTGATTAAGCGAGTAATTCCATGGGGTGCTTGTGCGAATGCGACTTGGCCTGCAGCAGTCCCGTGCTTAGCGGCTCGGGCGGCTCGGGCGCCTCCTCCGATAGTGACGGCGGCAACCTTACTGACGAAGGCTTTGGTGATTCTGCTTCGCAGGGCTTCTTCAGGCGCAGTATACAGCAGAAGATCCAGTACCGGCCCTGCACGAAAAACCAACAGTGCAGTATACTGAGAATTAATAGGAATCGCTGCCAGTACTGCCGACTCAAGAAGTGCATCGCTGTCGGCATGAGTCGCGATGGTGAGTTGTGGATTTTATTCTCATTAGCTTTAAGAGTTATGCGGGAGATTGGCCGGAGTGGTTTGACCTTGCGCCAGCCTCCCTATACAATGATAAAGTAGCAAAGTCTGGACGTGCGGTGAATGTTGAATTCCCGGGGTAATTACAGTGAGGCCCCAAGTCAATCTTAGCACGAGTCCTGGGCGTTAAAGAATTGAACGTGGAACGGGGAAAATTTGGAGAAATTAATCGCCTAGCGCTAACCTGCACTCCATTACCCGATAACTAAGTCGCGACAATGTAAAAATGTCGAAAGTAGCGTGAGATCAGGCCATAAGCCATATGAATAAAGGAAAGATCAACGATGCGGAGTAGGGAATAATACAGCGAGAAACTTTTTCGGCTTACGTTCGGATGTGTTGCGTTGCCGAGGTCATCCAACGAGTTACCCAAGGCACGCTCATTAAGCACCGTGAAGTTTTAAAAGTCGGAGAGAGGCCAGCGGGCGCAATAGAGCTGCTCCCTTTTTCTTCGACATCCGGTGCCATTTCAGCCCTATGGAGCGCGCGCGCGATTAGGAGCACAGTTGGGCCCCGCTCGTGAAGAGGCCCCGAAAAGTACGAGGGATTTGGAAATTCGGATTGTCAGGGCAACGGCCGTTTACGCAACGCGAGCTGGAGCAGCCGCGCACGTACGCACAATGAGGCGCCCTCGCGTACCACACGCACACCCGTACGCATCATATCACGTAGAGCGGGCGCACGGCTTGCGGGAGGGGCGGGAGGGCGGCGCGGGCGAGACAGCGATCTGTTTTCTCCGCGCTCGGCGAGAGTGTCGCAACTCGCGGGCGAAAGTGGTCGTCGTCGCGCGGACGCCACTTTGAAAAAGTAGTACATTTGCGCGATCGACAATTTCCATTTCGTTTATCCTTAGCCATGTTCATTCTGTTCTCATTCCCAAGTCAATGTCGCCTTGATTGCGCAAGGAGAAAGAAAATTGCTGCGAACTGCGAGATGGACAGCTACCGATGGCCACTATTCCCGTGGCTTGTTATCACTGGGAAATAAATGGCCTTTCTGTTTGGCAAGCGCGGTGCTTTATGACCGTAGGCATTGATCGCGCTTAAAAGCCGCGCTATCGTAAGGACGTACAAAGTGTAGCAACGTAGAACCTTAAGAAAAACGAGTTTCATGCGTTCGAACGTTAGTGCTGAGCCTCAAGGCAATGCTGATGATAATTGAATGTCACGTATGAAAAACGGCTATTAAGTCGTTGTTATCCGGGATGATAATTGTGGCTACGATCATCGGGAACGTGCTTTATAACGCTACTTTAACAAAAACAATCGGCAACGATAAAAGTAATGGGAGTCGGAGGATAAGTTGCCGTCGATAGAGGGCAAAAAAAGGAGAGGAGAATATTAATGAAGCGGAAAAACGCACGTACCAATGTCCAGAAATAGAATCGCTGCTACTCAAATCATTGATCCTTTGGCGTTCCCGAGTCCACGGTGCTCTATCTCTCTCTCTCTCTCTCTCTCTCTCTCTCTTGCAATACCTCGCCCCATCTCACTTGCATGTTCGCGCGCGTACGAGCACGGGGTCAATAGTCGGTCGTTGTTCGCCTTGCAAGTGGTTCCGCCAGTGGAAAGAGTACCGCTACGCGCCGCTACGTCCTCGCGCACTTTTCCTTCCTCGCCTTCGGAGCGTCGCCGCGCCTCCCCCGCTCGCCTCTTTATCCCCTTGCCTGTCGTTCGTCGCGACGCCGTTCGGACGGTGGCGCTGCCGGGCCAAGCTGCGGAGACCTCGTAAACTCGCGCTGTTCCCTATCGCGCAAGACCCGCGCTCCCCTTCTGTCCCCGCCGTTCCAAGCGCCTCTCGCGGCCGCGTGCGCGCGCAAGACTCGCGATGTACCACCACTCCAGCTCACTGCTACCGCCGCCGCCACCACCGCCACCGCCGCCACCGCCGCCGCCTCCCCCTCTCCAGCGGTAGTCCCCGCGAACGACTCATTCGGCCTCTGGCGAATGAGCGGTTCGGTTCGATGGTATGCGCGACACAAGCGTCGTTACCTTGCCCCGAGCACGCAAATGAATGTTGACGCATAGTCGGTCATTATACATAAGATTAGAATACTGTTGCAAAGCCCCCACCCACCGCACCCCACTCGCACTCTCACAATTACTTATGGAACTCGCTCGTTCGGTGCCTACTTATTCAGATTGGCACTGAATAATTATAGTATGGCTATGTGAGCCGCTGCTCGTTTAAGGGAGAGCGGCGGGTGGGTGCACGAGGTGTTGTAAGGCCAATAATCAGCCGGTAAAATGTCGTCATCGTCGTTGGCGTCTTCTTTTCTTTCAAGGATTGCATATATAGGCTAGCCGATATTCAAGGATAATTGGAATTTGAACGGCGCGGGGAGAACAGCGATGTCCGCGCGCGACTAATAGGTCGTAATGAGCGAGGCGCGCGTAGCTTGTGTACCCGCGGCGCTACGACGGCTATCGTTGAAACCAAGTTCAAGGCCAAAGGCTCCACGGCGGCGCAAGGGCCACCACAATCTCTTTTCCCTCCGAACGCGTGCGTGTCATTTGCTCGGGACGGTGCGCGCCCGAGAAAGAGAGAGGGCGATGGAAGTTGGCGAGGATACGTGGCTGGCGGCTGCTGGAGGGGCAGGAAGTGGTC
>JAPYYT010004459.1:0-10420 GCA_030522565.1 Ceratosolen corneri | reverse complement strand
CTGCGCCTCAGAATTCTCGTCAACATCAAATCTCTCAAAACATCAATCTCGCGCTTAGTCTTACACAAACAGAGATTCTCAAACTAAAGTGTTCGGAAATAAAGTTGAAGCTTCACGTGACACTGGTACGAAACCACACATTAAAACACAACGTTTGTTAGGGACCCGCGGAGTCACGCGAAACTACCAACGAGAAAAGGGTTCATCGGCGGCAGCTCTCCATCCTTGACCCCGCGGATAGATTACTGCACCCCGCGTGACAATAAGACGGATAATAGATCCCGGGAAGGACGAGAGACCGGACTGCAAGACCGAAGGCAAGTAATGAAAAGTACCACAAATAAATTGATCAGCAAGCCTATCTTCGCGTTTAATTAATTAAATAGTGCGTGGTTAAGAAGGCCATGGTATATGTTGTCAATTGACTAAGTAGTCGTTGATAGCCTCCTAGACCACAGGAATCGCCAACGACACTCAACACAAGAACAGAACCAGCGTAATCAGTGCTTGTTATATAACTAAAGCTAAAACCAATTAACAATAGTAAAGATCAAGACCGCTTATGTGTTTTCTTTCTACCCTGCCATCTCTCCTCTACCACGATCGGCCTCTCCCCCCTCCATCTTGGGGAGAGCTCACATCGGGATTGTCGCCCGAACACAGTATAATTATCATATTCATGATTATCATAGTAAAATCAATATTCAACAATGAGCTGCTGTGGAAGTAAGATAATTTTATCCTCTATAGTAGAAGCAGTGGTTTTTATTTCATTTATATTGAATATCCGAGTTTTATTGCTCAAGAATATCTTTACAGTGCAGTTATTGATGACTTATCAATTCTTTGATTTATTTACTAATACCAAAGATAAACCAATCACATGTCTATAAATAATTTCTGTATGTTATTTATGGGTTTAATGTCATCCTAACATTCATCATGTAAACTCCTATTTATACTTTATCCTTATCTTGGAGTTAATTTCATTATATTATACTATTATAGTAATAGTGCTTTATAGTTCGAATACTGTATGAATAACTTTATCTTGTAATTGTGCAAATATATTATCTTCCAAAATTTTTTATTAAGAAAATTAAATTATGCTTTACTATCATAAAATAGAAATATTTTTCTTATGATATTCCGGCATTAACCCGAGTATGAATTCTTCGTAAGGTGTTGGGAGGCAGAAAACTGAATTACTCTTAAATGAGCTAACTGAATTAAACTGAGCTACTCTCAAATAAGCTAACTGAACTAAACTGAGCTACTCTGAAATGAGCTAACTGAACTAAACTGAGCTACTCTGAAATGAGCTAACTAAACTAAACTGAGCTACACTGAAATGAGCTAACTGAACTAAACTGAGCTACTCTGAAATGAGCTAACTGAACTAAACTGAGCTACTCTGAAATGAGCTAACTGAACTAAACTGGGCTCGCGATGTTTTGTATATAACTATAAGTTATCTTTATTATAAATGTGTAGAATATAACGTTGTCATTACTTATGAGCAGAATGTTTCCATGCAATCTTGGTAGTCAGTCATATATTGAATATTGCGTGGCTATCTTGCTCTAGGCCTCGTGACTGACCAAGTAATAAACCAAGTAAATCTGCTGTACCTGTAATATGCAGGGTGCCACCGTAAGTAAATTCTATAGTAATATTTGTCGTGTTTTGGGAATCGATGCAGACTGCTAAATGGTAAACGACGATCAATTGTAAATTTAACCACTTGGATTACGAATGGTGATGAGACGGTGAGTTATAAGTTGAATGCCACTCCGTCAATGTGTGTGATGGGCCAAATGAATGAGTTCAAGCATTCTCGTCGATCAGTAATAAAATGATAGCCGCAATGCTTCGGAATGGTACCGTTGCTTCTTGAAGTACCTGCAACAATGCAGCTCTCTGAATGTATGAAGCTGGAATAACTATTCTATCTTTGTACAGTAGTCGTACACCGGTTTATCAGAATTTATGTTGACGCTTTTGGAAAAGCACTGCCGTGCTATAATTTGCACCTCTGAGCAATAGATGAAGCCTCAATTGTTGTATACTGTTCTGGCGCGAATCAGTACGATATAAGGAAAAAACGATGGGAGGTAACTACGGTTAAGATTCTTGGAATCTTTAAGTTATTAATTTTGCTAGTTCTCTGTTACAACACACGTAATGATCCGATTGATCAGAGAGCTTTCAATATCCTAGTTCTCTGTAACAAAGTTGTACAGGATCATCTGGTGACAAAAAGGGTATGCGTGAAATTTAACGGAGGCACTTAGGACGCAGCTGGAGATTGCTAATGGATTTTCAAATAATGAGGTATTATTAAAAGATGCTGGAGACTTCCTATTTTTTGAAAAATTTTATATAACTATTGTCATACTTTCTTTATGAAAGTACATGTTTAACTTACCTGATGTTCTGCTCCTATTAAAAAAGCTGCATGTTTACAAGTACCTTCTAATTACTATGAAATCTTCAAAAACAAATATTATATTAGCTTATTGGAAATTATATTTTACATTTAGTCATTATTTATAAAAGTATTTATTCTTTAATTTCTATCTATTACTGTAGAAATCTACTTTTTCCAATTTTTAATAGTCAATATAAATTTATTAAAACTACTCCAACATGTATATAAATATTCTGATTCTAAATTTTTATGAATAATATGACTTTTTTAATTATCAGATAAGAAATTAGAAGATAGAACAAAAATTAAGGTAAATTTTCATTTATTTTTTGTAAAATATTAATACCTAAACAAGAATTTACTGTGCTGCAAGGATGCTAAGTTTGATATCAAAAAAATATGTAACTGAAAATATTTATTTTATCGATATAAATTTCACAAAATAAATTTATTTTAGAGAGAAATACAGTATAGAGCCCATGCATTTTTTTATTTGTAACAAGTAAATATATTATTACTTTTTTGTATTATACTTTTTCCAATTGAAATTCCAGTTTAAATTATGAAATATAGGTTCTACGCTTTTAAAAATCTGTTTTTATTTATTTCTAAAAATGATAAGCGATGCTACTAAGTATGTTCTAAACAAGGTGAGTATTAATTCGTTTAAAATTAAAAATATTTAAGTTATTCATTAAAACTGTTTTTATTATTGCTCAGTTTTTTTACTATTCCTGACATAGCTCCCCTTACGCTATCTGCCCAGCCCCCTACCACCTTGGACAGTTCACAATCGGGTTAATTCCCAAACCCTTTTTATAATACTATAATTCTATTAAATTTTTATTATATTTTGATCTTATTAAACAAAGTAGTATTAAATGAAAGATATTTTAGGGGGAATTTTATATACATACACAGTGATTCAGTTTTTCATTTATTTATTAGCATTATTTACAATTTTAATTTTATTAATTATTGTAGCAGTAAGAGAATATACATAATAACTCAGTTAACCATTTATACTCATGATTAAATTATTAGTTTATATGTAATATTAAAGAATAATATTTTAAGAATAAAAAATAAAAATAAATAAAATAATTACATATTTATACATATTCTACACATGTGCATCTTTATAATTAATAATATTATAATCTTTTTATTATAAATTATAATTATATAAAGTGTCAAAATACTAATTTATTTCTAATTAATTATCAAATAATTCTGCTGTATAAAGATATAAATTATATTTGTTCTGGAATCGACCCGAGAATGTGCTCTCCCAGGTGATGTGACGGAGAGGCTGATAATGGAAGGGGAGCGATAGCAGATATGTGAGAAATGTAGGAGGAATCGGTTGTAATACTGTAAAAATCCTTTATTTAATAGATGTAATATCCGGGTTTTAAGAGTGTATTGTTACTTGCTACGTGTACTCAGTCGTAAGTTGAGTGCCGAATCAACCGGGCTATAGTCTGTTGATTGTCTTAAGTTCGGCTTGATGCTGAATCCGACCTTGTATTAAGTGTCGTGCATTCGTAAATAAAACGCCGTGAAGAATGGGGTTTAATTGTTTTCAACTGTCGCCAGCCTGCTAATGTATAACAAGTAATGATACTTTATACTATTTGTTATGGATTAGTATTGATTGATCTTAAGACCTTTGGACAATTAGTCTTTCCTCCTACGAGTTCTGACGAATTTTGCCAGTCTGGCGTGAGGAGTGATCGCAATCAAGTTTCATGACTTTATTTCTCTCTTTGAGGAGGGGTGGTGGCGACGAAGGGACGGCTACGCTTCAAAGTGACATACCGCGGTTTGCGCTTACGCTTTGAAGCTCTAATTGTTGTTTTAATTGTTCATTTTTGGCTATCGGTGGGCAATCAAAAAGTAGTCCGAGTAAACAAGGTCGACAAAATTGTCGTTATCGGGAAAAGAATATTCGATGTATGTTCTGGGAAATTTTGGCAATCATGAACACAAATTAATTTCTAAACAATAAGGTAGTACAGAGAGACCGTTGAGATTCGATTGAAATCTCGAACAATTATTATTTGTTATATAATAGATACAATAGTAATTTTTAAATTTATAAATTACCTTTCAAGTTTATCAACACAAGCATCTTGATAATCATGAATCCATCGTACACCATTGAAATGGCAAACTGCTCTCATATCCTCAGGAAGTTCTTCTGGTTCTGGCCATTGAAAATTATCTATTATTGGAATAATATTACACTGAGATTGTAATGCGGCGACAACTTCCTATAGAACAAACGTTTTTAATGTATAACCAATAGTGTATTAAATAAATGTGAACTGCTTTAATAATATACCTTATGTACCCAGTCTTTACATTCTGAATCATCTACACATCTTTCTAATGCTTTAGGTGTCAGAACAAGTAAAAAATGTTTAGCTTGTTTAATACTCTGTAATAAATTATTATCAAATTTTCCAGCTTCTAGTCTTTCTACATCAATAAATACTGAAAATCCACGAAGTTGCAAATGTACTTTTAGCAGACTAGCTAATTGTGAGCCATTTGATCTTCTATAACTTACAAAGACATCAAGCGACTTATCTGATAATTCATTTTCACATGGATTAAATTGATTGTGTTGAGTATTTTTAATAGCATCTAATATTCTCAACCTGTGTATACTATTAATTATTCCACATTCAGTAAGAAGCTGATCTTCAGTTAAATTTTTTATGGAATCCTTGTCAACACCACCATTCAGCATACTATATGTATAAATAGAAAACTCTTGTCCGATTGTTTGTAAAAAATTGTTCAAATTTCCTGAATCTTTACTACTGTAGTCAGCCATTTTTTTTAAATTTTGTAACTCTCTGGTAAATCTTCTTCTTCTTATGCCATTAGTAAGACCAATGTCTTCTCGAAGATTATCTTCCGTCAGTTGAAGTAATAGGTCGCCGTCCACTCTACTTTCAATAAAATTACTTGCATATTCAACGAACCCTATTTGCTTAACCCATTCGCGAACATCTTGACTTGACCATAGTGGTACTTGTTGACTAAGTTTGTGTGGAATTTCTTCGCCAATAAGTCTCAAAGCCTGAACTGCAAATTTAGAAGCAATAGCATTTGGACAACTAGCAACTTTTTTAAGAGGCTCTATAGCTCCAATCATACGAAATATTTCAGTATTACCCTGTTTTTTTTTTATACCAGCTTCCATACAGAAATGAAATGCAGCAAGATTTCTTGCTTCTTCTCGCTTTGAGCTAAGAATTGGAACTAAACGTTCTAACCAATTTTTGCTTTGACCATGGGCATGGGCACAATTTGATTTTGCAAATTCATACGGATTATGTGAAGTTACAAATGGTTCAACTAGATCTAAAGTGCCAGACTTCAAAACAGCTGCTTCGATTTCTTTATTAGCTACAAGAACAGCAATAGCTAAACAAGCATAATATTTTATATTATCGTCATTATGAAAAGCGAGTGGAAAAAGCCACATAGGTACTTTTCTTTTTATCATAGCTTCTTGATTTTCTGCACCTCCATATAATGAAAGATTTGCTAATGCACCAGCACAATGCCTAAGAGTTTCAACGTCATTTTTTCTACATTCAAAAAGAACAGCGTCAAGTCCACCTAATCTAATCACATCACTACAAGTACCTTCACTATGTTTAAAAAGATGTTCGAGAATGCCTGTTCCAATACGAGCATGTTCTACAGAATTGGTATTTTTAGTACACACACATGCTACACTTACAACTTTTTCTAGACCATTTTCTACTACATGTGTTCGATTTTCAGTAGTCAAACATTGTTCAAGTAGTTGTGCTGATGAAAATTGTAATCGCTCATCATTGGCTATGCAATTTCCTATAAGAATATCAAGACCACCTTTCAGACGCAATGTATTACATAAACTATATCCAAGTTCATGACCATGGGTGGGAACAGCCCATGCTTTTTTAATTATTTCATTAGCTCGATCAAGTAATAACGGTGTATTTTCCTTATTTGTATCAATTTTACTTTCATTTACTGTTAATCGGTCGATTAAATTATTTAAAAATTCTGAATATTTTCCAATAGTTGATTCAACATTATGCGGTTTTGACTTCGAAGATAGAGTATCAAGATCATCTAAAGATATTAGAAGCAATTCATCTACAATAACATCTGTTAGCTTAACTATATTATTATTCATTAATTGACTGACAGCATTTGTTGCACTCAAAAGTGACATTGATTTAGTAGAGTTTGTAACAGCCGAAGCTGTTGAGGCTATGGTAATACTCGATTGTACACTAGTTGCTACATGTTTTTCCTGATTAAAAATACCACTTGATGTAAGAGTTTGTCGTTGTTGTTGAGCAGCGATTGTATTCTGAAATAAAACAAAATTTAAATTAAAAATTTTCACTCAATAATTGAAGGGAGGATCTTGAAGCTGAATAAGTGCTCTTAATAAAAATTTCTAAAACATAACCGACGCTGATCATCACCGACATAATCAGTTTACTTCCTGGCTAGCACTTTCTCCTTCGCTGCAACAGGGGTCCTGGTGAGACCAATAAAGTTCGCATTTTTGGCTCCAGGTCCAGCTATCCAGCAATCGGCCCACTAGGAGAAAGGTAGGAAATAACAGTCATCTGACAATGCCATATACCAGTGTTTTTCATATTTATCACACTAGTGAAACCAAGTCGACATTCAATTCAGGCTTTGAACGCCACATAACAGCAGGCTCACTTTATGTGATAGGATCAGGGCGCCGACGCACCAAACCAAGTGATAAACAAATACAGTATGCAAAATACTGACCTAACTATTAACTAGAATCAATAAATTAATCAACTCAATTATATATATATAATTGAGTTATATAAACAACCGTTATTCCAAATCTTCCGGTATTTAATTTACGCCTGAATATTGCGGTCCCGCGGGAGCAAATCACCTAAAGACATTAACGAAAGAATATTGTTTTACTCATTGTAATTATAATTAATCCAACTCGCACGGTATTGAATTTACACATGAATATTTCTGTTCTGTAAACTCTGGGGAATCTACCCAAATTAAATTGTTTGAGAACCAAATACAAACTCGAAAGTCGCTATACAATATTGTTTCTTTTGACATTTGATTAAAATACTCTTTATATTCATGATTGCCAGATGTCTCCGAAGAGCCAACGAATTCCCCGATATTTCATGTATGTTTTCGAAATGACAGTGATTTGAAACGGTCAAGTTATCCCAGCATTGCACTCGAAAGTTCGTCGTATGATGATCAATATGACCATCATGTGCACTGCAAGGCACGTGTCATAAAATTAACGGACAAAACCTTTCAAGAACCCACTCGCAGTCACCAAACATCGTACGAATGGCTTTCACACTAAATCGATGCATATCTTGAAAAGTGTAAAAAGTACATCAAGCGACGTCAAAGGCCGAATCGTCAGTATAAGATTTCACGCGCTGACCCGGCGGTCCGACGAGCGGCGTCTTTATCGTTTCCACCGCCTAAAAGGGTATACCGTTCAAAGGGTATTAATAATAACTGAATAATTAGCTTTTAACCAATCACTGAAATTTTTCACTCTCATAGATGAGCAAGAAAAGTCCCCCTCGGGAAGAGTGGGGTGAAGACTTAAAATATTGAGCCTTCAGCGCGCTACTTCAGATCCGCATTAGTCTCCAGATCTATAATATATAATCTCTCAATACAAAGTTGTGAATAGTGATGAGCTTCTCAGTGACAAATGTAGGCAATCCAATAGCAAGGTTCAAGTTGCACACTGAGTGGGGAGCAAGGCCTCTGGATTGTGCTACACGCGATTGAAATAGAGAAGGCAGCCCCAATATTCAATCACCCTGCACGCAAGGAAACATGAGCAAGCTCGAGCTGTGTAATCAAGGAAGCCGCTACTAATGCGCAATTCATCAATTGCACGCGGCAAAATCATTACTTGGTTCAAATCTCAAATCCAGTAAGCAGACAAACCGATACGTAGGTAAGCCCTGTTGATCTAAAATAACATTACAAGTCCATGCTTCATAAGATTCAATTTACGCTTGAATTTTCTAGTAGTGTGGAATATAATAACATATAATTCATGAAACGTAACACCATTCAAAGCGTCGTGATATTCAACGTTGCGCCTGAATATTGCACCCGTGCGGAAATAAACAACTTATAATTAAATTCACGGAACTCGACACATATTATAAAATTACTTCGAGTTTACGCGTTATTCAATTCATATCTAAATATTAAGATGATTCAAGACTTATAATTAAAAATTAAAACAGCATTATAATCCCATATCGTCTAAAGGCAGCATTATATTTCAATACGTTAAAATAAACACTGTTTTACAGCATTACCCACGCCACTTTCGCCTCTGTTTTATTCTACCATGTTATCTCTCCACCTCCTTTGTACGCATTTCTCTCACACCATTTTAGAAGAGTTTTTTCTTGTGTTAATTCCCGAACAGTATTACGTATGAAAGCTTTTATAGTTTTGTAAAATATATATTAATGATTATTTTACAGTATATGAAAGTGTAGAAAAAATAAATCTATAAGAACTTTGTTTACTATATTTGATCTCCCGTTCTTTCCTTCTTGAAACTCTCCCGACAATAGAAATCTCCATACTTAAACCAACCTATCATATCTAAGAGATAATGGAAAATTACTATCTGCCTTGACCCTACTCCATAGAAAAATGTGAGACATCTGAAACATAAATACAACCGCACGAAAGATGCGGTAGTTACTTATGATTACTGCTTGACCCTTTAAACTAACTAGTACATATCTCGGTACAAGACTGCACTCCACATTCTGAATCTCTCATCTCATAAGAACAATTATTCGGTCCCTATTACGGATGCACCACGTCTATTAGCTAAGTATCTACAGAGCCGTGTAAACATATCAATCTTTACTATTTATTATTTTCACGTATTCAACTACTTGCAATAAAACACTCATTCCGTTAACATTGCAATTAGCACTATTACTTTAATCATAATCTCACTTATCTCAAGTACCTTCGCTTAACATATATTGTTATATTGTCGTGACTGCAGCCCTCCCCCTTTATCTATATCTCAAACAGCATATAAATAATTACTAGGTCAGGCAAAGATAACTCCTCCCCTTTTTATAACATCTAAACGGAAAACAATTTACAAACGATTACCTTATCCTCCCATATCTCATATTTTCCTTTAAAATTATTAAATGATCCATCCCACCTTATATAAACATTTGGTTTCAATATTTATACAGTAAACTATTTAAACGCATATATAACTCCAAGATTCGTTTCTTTAAAACCTATTTCTATCCTCTTCTTTCCACTAAACAATTGGAGAGAGAAATTACACACGGATTGAATTCCGAACATTATAACTAAATGATGTTTTACAGTTTTGCTGGTTTATTATATTCTTAAATAATATATATTGCATTCACATTTTGTAAAATAATCTTCTTTCAATTTACCTTTTCAGAACTATAGGAATCACTTTGCAGTTTTATTGTAGACGCTATGTCATTACTTTCTTCAAGTGAAATATCAGTAGCTTTCAAACGTCTATGCTCCTGAAAAATGAAAGATATAACAAAAATTAGTATTTCAGATTACCTTTAGTATTTATTAAGTAAATGAAAACAATGTTATTCTATATAATTTTCCTTTAATTCTCATATAAACGAAGTATTATAAATATTTACAATATACCATTACTAACTGTTCGGGCGACTTTCCCGATGTGAGCTCTCCCCAACATGGAGGAGGGAGAGGCCGATAGTGGTAGAGGAGAGATAGCAGGGTAGAAAGAAAACACAGACGCGGGGCGTCGAATTGAACACTGTGGACTGATATTTATTGAAAATTAAATGGAAAGTTTCGTTGCACAAGTTTAGTTTTACATATGAAATTAAGCGGTCTTGATCTTTACTATTA
>JAPYYT010004458.1:0-10591 GCA_030522565.1 Ceratosolen corneri | reverse complement strand
AGTGTTAACCGCCTATTTTGTCTACGACTCTTTTTACCCTGCTATCTCGACCCTTCCACTATCTGTTTCTCCTTCACACATTCGTGAGGAGAAAACACAAACACTCGGGTCCGCTCCCCTGTCTTCTTTAGCTGAGCCGGATCCCGAACAATAAGTAATGATTTTAAAATTAAAAAAGGATTTTTCCTTATTACTTAAATTTTTCTGTACAAAAAATTCAAAGTTAATAAATTATAAATTATTTTAAATAAATATTGTGAAATAGTTTTTATTCTATTGAATTCATATACTTTTGCTATTGTATTTTTAAAAATATTTTCAGATGGATAGTTTTTTTTTATCAATGTAATTTGTGAGGAGTCAATTTGTAGTAATTAAAATTATTTATTTGCATTACTTACAATTTTTATAATAATACAAATTTAAATGAATTTTAATTATACTTGTATTGGAATTTATAAATATTAAATTAATATTTAATAAGTTATCTAACTGTCGAGATTCCAATAGAATCTCGACCGTCGGTACTACCTCTTTGTTTGTGAATTGTTTTCAAAATATTCGAAATGTTTATGATTGCCAGATGTGTCCCGAGAACCTACGAATAAGATTAGCAAAGTACGACGAATGTTTTATTTCTCTCGTCGGTGACCTCCGTTTACGACCGTCTTTACTCGGACTCTTTAGTCGACTAATCAGCCATCGGGAATAAGAGGGAAGCTTACATCCCTCGTCGCTACATCAACGCTGCACTTCCCTGCTAGCACCTTCGCATCCGACCGCTGTCCGCTACAAGGAGACCGGCAAGCGCGCATTAATTGTCTCCAAGTTTAACCGGCAGAACGCCCGACACGGACCACGAAGATGGGATCTGAGCAACAATAAAGGCCAGTATTGACTCAATTACATCACACCATTGAAGTGAGGCCTGTCGTACTACAGGCTGCAACACGTAGAGCTGGGCGCCTACGTAAATGGGTGATAGCTAGAATCTTTCAAAATAAATTTTTTACATAATTAACCGTAGTTCCAAACCTCGCGGTATCTTTGCGTTATTCTAATCAAAAGTGAATAGTGTGATAGTGCAGGTTTTTTAATACTGTTCGAGAACCGCATAGAAAAAGGAGGATCCCTAAATAATATTGTTTCTTTACTATTTTGCTTAGAATGTTTTTTTATATTTATGATTGCCAGATGGCCCCAAAGAACGACGAATTTTGAAGTAATATTTCATGTATTTATATATTTTTGAAATAATAGTGTTTTGAAACGGTCGAGTTATCCTTGCATTGTACTCAAAAAGTCTTCGATGGTCTGTACGACCATCATGTGGTCTGCAAGGCGCGTGTCATAAAGTAACGGACAAAACCTTCCGGGAATTAACGCGCAATGTCTAAATATCGTACGAACTGTTTATAATAGAATAAATGCATATTTGTGTATAGTGTAAATATTAGGTGACGTCGCAGGCCGAGACGTCGGGAAAAGGTTTACGCGCCGATCCGGCGCCCCGACGTGCGGCCAGACGACTGCCGATTCAAGACCTCCACCGCCTAAGAGGGCGGTAACAATAACGGTCAAAGGGCATCAATGACAACAGAATAATTTGTTGTCAACCAATCACCAAAATTTCCCACTCTCATCGATGTGCGATTTTTTTTGTAATTTTTTCTTCTGTTTGTTTATGATGCCTAAAAGTCTTAAATTTTAGTAATGTTTTTCAATTCAAACAAAAATGATCAAATGTATCTATTTTATGTTAGAAGTTTAAATCTTATTCATATTTTTTTGTAAGTATTTTATAGTTTGTGAATTAATGTTTTTTTACTAGACATTATTCAATGTAAAAATTATATATAAATAAATTGATTTTTTTATTTGAAAAATATGTTTCATAAATACAAATATAAATAAATATTAAAAGAAAATTTTTGTATACTGCCCAATTAAATATATTTTATTAAAATATGTGGATGAAAGTTTAAAATTGCTAAGTCAATGAATTTATCAATTAAAAAAATATTTTATCTGATATATAAATGACTTTTTTCATTTGTAACGGATTATTTGATTTATAATTACATTTATCAGTACACATTGTAATATTTATAAATTCGAAAAATCTGTTTATATTATATTTATTATAGTATATTTTTATTGAATAATTTTTTAATATTTATTTCCCTTGAATTATAATTGAACCTAACTATTTAAAAAAGTAGTTACACAAATTTTTATTAAATATGTAAATGATAAAAAATTATGATAAATATACATAATATAATACATAATTTATGTCATAAATTTAAGTTTTATGAATCACTTGTATAAAAATGACATGCAAATATATGAATATGTTATGTGTAAATATATTCGTACGATAGTCTTAATAATTATCTGTATGAATTTAAATATTAGTGAAACTTGTAGCAAATATGATAAAAGACGTTTGTCATACTAACGTTATATAAATAAAAAGATATTAATATATTAAATAAAAGATTTAATATATTTGAAGTTATAAATAATAAACGCAAAAATGCAATTGAAAGTATTTGCAAATATATTTAACAATTTAATTGTAATTTGTTTACTGAAGTTAACAAAAAACAAATTTAGTTTGATAATTCTAGTATTTATTTAAATACTTTATATGTTTTTTAACATATTTTCATTTAAATAAAATGATTGATAAAAATGACGTATACACTTTTATTTGATATTTGAAATTCTTTTCTGCATTTTGATTCTAGACATCACATTAAAGCAGGTATGAATATATTTTTAACAGTGGTCCATCCTAAATTAAAAAAATACAAGAAGTAATAATTCGGACATTTATATATAAGAAAAGTAAAGTTTAATAATTTAAAAACGTAAAGTTATACTATTTTGTACTGTTAGTTATCAGAAAACAAAAGTAGGGGTCGATATTTAAGATAGTGGGATTTTAGTATAAATACCCTCAAATGTATCATTGCCAGATTTTTCTAGTACTTTTTTGGCATCGATAAGCTGAGACAATATTTCAGAGATAGATGCGATTCAATCGCCAGTAACAGTATTGTAATTGACATTCAATAATCTAAGAAGAGACTATGCGAATAATGTACTAACGACGAGAAAGTTTGAAATTGACATTCTGCAATACTCGAAATAATAAGGTCATTAAAAGACAGATAATCAGCTCCTTAACTTGTTAATACAGTCACACATTTAAAAATATAAACTCTCGAGATCTTTTCTAGAATGCACTGGAATCACTCTTGATAATTGATTAAATCTATTATGTTTTCTTTAGTGAATTCTAGCGTATAAATATTAGATAATCTATATTAATGGTACTTATTCTTTTTAGTTTTATAGATTATTTGTCTATCGTGTAATACTTATTTATCATTTATTTTTCTAGATATTTTTATATTTACTCCACACAATATAACAATATTTTAGAATATTTAAGAAGTTTTCGATAAGATTTTTCAGGAGAAAATCTATATCTATGAATTAGATGATAAGAAAATGATTTAATAAATCATTTGATTAAGTTATAACTTCACAATTAAATTAGCAGAAATATTTAGTAAGCAAAACAAAGAATAATGAATAATTTCTTGTTGTATTAATAATATGAAATATAATGAAATGTACGCTAGGTGCAATTAAAATAATAAACAAAATAATATAAAATTTTGTAGGTACTCTACCTTATAGTTTAAGCTTTTAAAAATACAAACCCTTTTCTGTTTGTGATGGTTCACGATGTACAGATTTTAAATTTTTCTCTTGTAGCGACTCTGGATGAGATGGCGATTCAACAATATCGGTATCCAATATACGTATAGCAGAAACTGCATCAGAGGCTTGATGAGTACGTTGATCAAATGCTGCAGCGTCCTGCCACCGCTTTCTCAAATTATGTCGACGAATATTAAGATTCGCTTCTGTTAGTTCTAATTATTATTATTGTTAATTATTTTTTTTCAATTTTTATTAACTTATTCATTTATATAATTAATACATATAAAAGTTTCTTGGATTGTTAAGATTTATTTACGAAAAAATAAAAAAATTAATATTAATATGCTAAATTTTTATGAAAAGTAAAATTATATTTTTGTTTAATATTAAATTATTAATTTAATTCAACATTTTTAAAAGGGGAGCAAGACTATATAATCTATATATAATATTATATATTATATATAATCTATAATCTACTATATAATTTGTATCGTGTAATATACTGTGATATATTATTTAATTTAAACAAATTTAAATTGTAATATTAATTATATTAATTATTTATTAATTATATTGAATATTATTATAATGTATTAATTATAATGAAATTAATTTTGTAATCATAATAACATATGGTTAAATTTTTTCAATGTAATATAAATAATGATCATAAAACATTAAATATTAAAAATATGTATAAACCACAAATGAAATTTGTATTATTTGGAACCTGAAGAATGATGAATAAAGTTTGGAATGTTATTTGTTGAGCTAAAAGTGGATTCTTTAAGTTGAAGTCTTTGTCGCTGCTGTTGTTTAGAATTTTCATCAAGATCCAATATTACCGGCGATTGGTTATAATGTTCCTCATTAGTTTTATTTTCAGACTATAATAAAAATGAGTTCATTCATAAAGATACATATCTATAATACTACTGTTTAATTGATTTATTGCAAAAATTTTTTATATCATAAAACAAACTATTTATGTTAAAACAAAAAATCATATTAGTATTTAGTACTTCATTTCTTCAATTAAAATTAAGATTTATTTTTATTAATAATTCTGTAATATAAATATCAACAAATTTTCAAGAGTATAGTAATATAGAATTATTTTGAACATAAAATATTTTTCAAATTATTGCATTTATATCATAAAAATCATATAAAATTTTAAAATAAAATTAAAAAATACTAATGTAATGTATGAATTTATATTTAAGAATGCAAAAATTTTTTAAAACAATAAACATCTTAAAAACTTTTCAATATTTTGAACAAAATTCAAGTAAAATTAGAAACTTATTTATTCAGTCTTGGTAACCGAGAGATTTTTTTATTTTCCATCGTCAATAGTAGAATTTATTTCTAATTAACATTTCATTTCATTGATAAAACATTTCACCGATATAAATTTATTCTTCTAAATAAACTTAAAATTTCATTTAAGTTTCTCAATGTATTATAGAAAAATTTTTTCTTTTTATAGTTATCACACATGTATTAGATTCTCAGTAATTATTACCTCGCTTTTATTTGAAAATCGATTTTGGTATTTCTCAGAATTTCTTTCCATATTTTTAAAAAGTCTAAAATTGTTAAAAAAATAAAAGTAAGTAAATTATGAATTTGATTGAACAAAAAACTCCATCTGCTCCCTTCAAAGTTTCTTCTTCAACTAGACATATTTGTCCTAAGAAAATTGTAGATTAAATGCAGACAGTTATTATTAATGCTTATTTTATTCATTTATTAAGTATTCAGGTGTTCAAACAGAGGCTCTCATAACTAATGTTCAGAGGGCTATATCTAAAAAGTTTTTTTTCAATAAAAGAAGAATATAATACAATAATACAAATAATACGCGTTAAGTAATAAGTCCTTCATCATTCAAAATCGTACGATTGTTGTGAAACAAAAACAATTCCGTATTTTACGCATATTCTTATCGTATTATTAGTAAAATAAAGTTATACAGATAAAATAAAACCGTGGTTAAGAAACGTATGAAGTTTCTTTATTAGATGATAATTGATAACAAATTAATTAATAGACAATATACATGAGCATTTTTACCATAGTTGCCTATCATGTTTTAATGTTTTAATGCTATTATGTTTTTATCCTAAATTATTTCAAGTTTTACACATGGGAACAAAGACGACACAGTTACAAGAGTCTAGTCCTGATATATATTAACATTTATATGATAATCTTTACAGCGGTGACATTGGGACAACAATGTAAATAGGTATATCAAATTATATAATAGATCCTTTTTTTAATTACTACTTTTTGGAATTACTAACAAATTGCTGGTTTGTAGAATATATGAATGTAATATAGGTAAGACCACCCGAAGAATATAACATAGGACTATATTTCTTGCTTTTCCTATTTTTACGAAGTTTTAGAGCGTTATTTATACACACTGATCAATTTTTTTCTATTATAATTCTACAATATTAAATATATTATGTATCTTTAAAGTATTAATTATATTAATATTAATTATATTTTTAGAACCATAAATTTATTATGTATTTTTCTAAAAATTATTATATATAGTTTACATTCATTTGTAATTTTCAAAACTAAAATGAATAATTGAAAATAAAGGAATAACCAATTAAATTTTGAATACTTTTAAATGGAAAATGAACCACCAAATTTCTAAGGTATTGATTTTTGTTGATTTTTATTATTTATATATATTTCTTTATGCTTTTTCAATAATAAATATTAATCAATAAAATATTGAAAATAAAATTTAAGACGATATTAGATAATATAATACAATATAATCAATTAGAATTCTGTGGGTGTCTATTTAAAAAATAGTAATTGCATATTGGATAATAACATTTACTAACTAAAATGTTTGTGTTAAGTATTAATGTGAACTATATAAGCAAAAATAATATAATCTAAAAAGTAGGTCAAGTAATTAATTATAAATATTAAATGCTCCTTTTTTACTTTAAAGAAATTTTTGAAGTATTTGTATATGCCAATATGATTTTAAATTAATTTTGTTTTATTTATAATCATTTTATTAACTTGTTTCTTTTTCTAAAGTTTTTATAAAAATTGAAAATTTTCAACATCAAACATTATATATTCAGGACAGTTTAGTTAATTGGGTTTCATTTAATTATATTATATTATATATAAAAATATCTAATTTCAAAATTTTTATTTAATATTAAATAAATAATATAGTATCAAGAAGCAAAAGTATATTTTAAACAGTAATTTATTTTACTGATTGTCACCAAATATATAATTTTATATAAAACAGTATTGTTGAATACCTTTCTTTTCAACATGTTAAAATTATAATTATAATTATTTATGTTAAAACTTAAAAATTACGCTTAATTTTATTATCCCCAAAAAGTAGCATTTTTTAAAAGAATTAGTTACAGAAAACAATTTGATTTTTATATTTTACTGTTAGTTTTCAATTAAAACTATTTTAAATTAAAAATTTTAAAACTTTAATTATAAACTAAAAATTTATCAAATTAATACACGTAATGGTTAGTTTGTTTTGTCACATCAATAAATTTAGTAAAATGTTAAACATTAAAATAAGAAAAGAAGATTTATTATTATAAAAATTTAATTTACTTTAATTTAACATTAATTAACCACAAAAAAAATCATGTTTTTTTTTTTTGAAAAGTTATGTTATGAAATTTGTATTTTCAGGATGTTAATAAGTTCGGAAGTACCATCGAGTCCATTTCACTAGATGTATATAAATATTATAAATGTATATAAATGTATATAAATGTATATAAATATCTTATATACATATCTTATATATATATATCTTCTTCACTTTCAAAATTAATTTTATATTTTAAGAAATGATCGAATCTTAAACATCAATAGAAATCTTAAAAGATATGAATGCATGAATAGATGAATGGAAATCATATTATCAAATAAATTAAATAACTAGAACACTATTTTTGTATTAAATTATAAATATTAAATTCTTAACGTTATAGTAAATATGTAAATATGTAAATAAACTTGTATGTAATGCAAACACTATATTTTTTGCATGGATGTGTATTAGAAGTATAGTACAGTCATTTTTAATCAATATATTTAAATATATATATTATTTATACTTGTATTATACAGGATTTACTGTTGTATATTTTCTCATTTAAAGAAGTTTAAATAATTAATAAACAAAATATATTTACCAGTATTATAGAAATTGAGTGAATAGGATGAAACGGATGAATGAAAAATTATAAACTTAAAACTTTTATTACACAAAAGATATAAATATTATTAAAGTTTAGAAAATGCTAATAGACTTTCTGATAAATGTAATATAAAAATAATTTTTATTTTTATGACCACTTTTTTTTTTTTTATAATATTAAATTGAAAATCTAATCAAATTTGTTAAAAATGATATTTATTTATTATTTTTTATTTATTTTTTTCTAACTGAATAATAAAATAATTTGCATACTTTCATATTTAAATCTAATATCTTGCAAATAAAAAATAAAGCTATTCGTGGAAAACTGAAAATTATAAGTGAGCTTCATTCCTAATTTAAAAATACTTTATGAATTTACCGTTTTCTTATTGCCTGTATGAATTAGCTCATGAAATTTTCAAAATAGGCAGAGTAATCGCCGAAGCATAAAAGAGAACAAATAAGGGGTGCTTATCACTTTTTTCTTTGTCTCTCTTGTGCTATTCTCTCTTATTTTAAAGTACCTTTGTTACGAGAAAAAATAAAAAATCGCCAGCCTAAGTAAATATCGTTTTTCCTTCTATTTTTATCTTTTTTCTCTTTGTTTTGTTTCTTATTCTTGAGCGGCACATAAAGCAACGTAAAAGGGCGAAAGGAGTGGGAGCAACATAATATTTTTCATGAGGTAAGCGAATTGGAAGGAGTGAGATTATTCGATAGTTGTGTCTCATTGCGCACATCTGTATGGCTGCGTATTCAATGAAGAAGAATCAGCAAGAAGGGAAATCGGGTATGTTGATCACGTGAGTCATGCGTTGTATCGAGGTACTTATTGGAAAGCTGTACCGTTAAGACTCCTTTTATGTTTATTTCAATTGATGCTTTCGTACTATCAAATTTTAAATAACTATATTTACATAACAGCCCACCTCTGAGTTTCACGTGTATTTTATCTATATTAGAAAATAACCTATAAAATTTATGTAAAATGTATAAAATGAATAAGTTATTTAGCAATAATCTATTTTAATTTTTGATATTGGCACAGATAACTTATTCATATTTTTAAGAAAATTAACGTTTACGAGTTTTAAGTATTTCTTTTTTGTTCTTACTTTCACGCATCACCCTCAATACACTATTCATATAATGATAAGTTGTATACTACTGTTCGACTGATCCGATGTTGAGCTCTCGCCAAGATGGTGTGGAGGAAAGGCCGATAGTTGAAGAGGAGAGGTCGCAGGGTAGAAAGAAAACGAAGTTGCAAAGGTCGAATGTCATACTGTAAAATGGTGTTTATTGAAATGAGATACAAAATTTAGTAAAGAAATACAATGCGGTTTTGTCTTGTATAAAAAATGCTTTGTGGTTTTATTAATTGGTTTCTGCTATAACTATCCTTGTATAATTATTGATGTTAATCATTAATGATTTTATTGGCCTTTACTTGCTTTGACTGAAGTTAAGAAGTATTACAAAGCCTACAGTTTTTCTTGGCAAATATAACAGGCTTTGAAGTGCTACGTGCCATTCAATTATGTGTTCAACACCGTCGCAGCCCTTTTGTCCACTAAATTATTTGCACGTATCGCTACTTTCCTTTGGTCTGCGACTCTTGCCTTTCTCGGTTTGCTGGTCCACGCTGGCAACGTATGAGGCGTTTAACAATTGGCCCAGGGAAAGGGGAAGCTGCAGCCGACGACCTCCTATTAAGCAGCACTCACTTGCGGTCGAACTCCGCGGACTCAAGCATTCGTTATGTAATGTGTAGCGACCTTGTACCAGTGTCGGATGAAGGTTCAACGTAATGATGCCGAACACTGCTGTTTGAGAATCTCTTAGTGGATTGTAAGACTAATGTGAGATTAATTTTGAGAGCTTGATCTTTAGGAGAATTATGCAGTGCAACGCGCTTGCTGTTTAGTTTTGACGTCTTTACTCCGCTCCTTGAATAGAGGTGGTAATCTTATATTTCGGTGAGAGTGCGAAAACTTGTTGATTGTTTGAAACTAATTTTCTGCTGTCATTGGAGATATAGTCAAAAGTGTCAACACCCTTTTACAGGAGAAGGGCGAAGTGCCGTAGGTGAAATGGTGACAATCTTCAGGACTTCGGGTCGCGGCCTACGCGTTTTCCCCCAACGTCTAAAGCATGGCTGGGTTTTTTATGAATTCCACTTTGTGTCGGTTCTTTAAGAAAATTATCATGAAATATGGGAATTATGCTGTTATGCTTAGAAGTTCTTATCCATTGTTGTATTTTACTAGGCTTGTATTACAAGACACGTGATGGTCCTATTGATCATTGTCTAAATCTTTTGAGGCTCAGTCCAAGTAAATACGATCGTAAATGGTCGTAAAAGAGAGAGAAGTAATATTCGATGTACTTTCTGATTATATTCGTAGCTCTTGGGACACATCTGGCAATCAAAACTTATTGAATGCTTTTGATAAGAAGTTACAAATAAAGAGGTAATACCGATGGTCGAGAAACTAATGAGAATGCTCGAACAGTGTTCGGGCGACAATCCCGATGTGAGCTCTCCCCAAGATGGAGGGGGGAGAGGCCGATCGTGGTAGATGAGAGATGGCAGGGTAGAAAGAAAACACA
>JAPYYT010004455.1:0-16258 GCA_030522565.1 Ceratosolen corneri | reverse complement strand
CACACTTGCGTCCATTATCGAACTCGCGCTTTTTTACCAAATGTCTACTTATTATTTTAGAGTCCGGGCTGTTCGAAGACAAAATGCACTATATGCGCACTCGTAGGATCGGGACAATCCAAGCACTTAGCCTTAACAACTGGAGCGCAAATCTGGAAATGCGGAAATAGCCTTCAAGTCACGGGGTAATCCGCCCGCAGCGCAAAAGCGCGCGTCTTCCTCAAGCATCACTCGCCGTCCAATTCGCCAAGTTTCGATTATATCCACGAAGCCGTATTATCTCGAGCACGGCTAACTTTATTAAACGATATTTCTCTAATTATCTCGCGGCTCCGGCCTGGGGCACGTAAACTTCTATGCCTTCCCATCGGCCCCTGCCGGCTTTAAACGCCTTTTCGTACGCATAAACATTATGCAGTAGACGATCTGGGGTACTAATAAAAATGTGGCTGTATTTTGTTTTAACGAGCCAGTTAAAAATAATTTCTTATGGTAGATCGTTGTTTATTGATATTGCTCTTATAGGTAATTCAGAATTGCGGTTCAGTGATTTAATCTATAATTAGCGAGAAAATTAGAAGTACTTGATACGCATTTGGAGCTAAATAGCTCGTAAGCTTATGCGATTCCTACTTCTTAGAGAATGACATTTTTAATAATAATAACTAAATTTTGATTATCGTCGAACGTATTGTCAGATAATGTTATTGTAATTAGCTCTGGGCTGACATGATTTCTTGTATTATTACGCGCTTAATGATTTTTAATGGTGCCTTAATAAATAGGTCCCAAGTACACGAAAATATTATTCAGCTAATGCCAATCAATTACAAAGGATTATTATATTAATGTATTATGTCAATGTTTGTTTAAAAGGATAAAAATTCTATTTAATGAATCTGCAAATGTACGTATAATGCAAATCGCTAGCCATTGCTTGTTAGTTGTATAACTTTCGTTCGTTTTTATTCTTTGGCAATAGTATTAAAAGTTATGTCAAGAAAAACATAATAGAATAATATATTTTATTAATTTTTATATGCAAATTTTTAATTATTGACTAGAAATTATTCAAATTTCATCTAATTAAAATATTCAATACATTTCGAGTTATAAATGCTATTGGAGCATGAGACTAAGCCGTTTCTTTTGCTCATTATAACAAAAAAGCATATACAATTAGAAGAAAAAAACAGTGTATATATGATAGAGGATAAAAGTAGTAAGAACAATGTACGAAGTATAAATGGAGATTTTGAAGAAACTTAAAACAGTAGATTATAGGTTATAAAATGGAATAGTTAAGTGAAGATATTAAGACCAAAGGGACGAATAAAATAAACCAGAACACTTATCTAATGATTATGAGAAGTATACTAACGAACGTATCTGCTCAAAAAGTGATAGAAATTTTTTTTTTATCTCAACTATGTGATAGATTTACTTCATATGTGAATAATATAAGAATCAGAATTCAGTTATTTCGAAAATGTTATTTTCAAAATTTTATTATTTATTTCTTAACAGATCATAAAGCTGCCTATTCTAAATTAATTATTAATCTAAATCGATTAATACTATTTCAACATATATTTGTTAGATTGTCATTAATTAACGTTTATTTTTATTTGTTTAAATAAAACGTACGTTATCTAAATATATTAAATCTGTCATGAAAAAATTCGAATGACATTAAGAGTATTGAATAATTATATATTATGACTTCATACGATTAGAATTTCTAATTTAATGAATCACTATAGTGATTAATATATGATTCTTTTATTGTTTAATTAATAGTGCATTCAATAAAGAACAAAATATGAATGGCAAAAATTAATAAATTTCCCTTAATATCTAGCCACATTGAAATGAAAGAATTATAAGACTTTACATTCTCTCACATGCATACAGGTTCATCGTACATAATAAAGAAGATTACAAAGTAACAGGCAGACGGTATTCGCACGGCAAATAAAATGGACTCAATTCATTTTTGCATGGGGCAAAAGTAATTTCATGTAATTTATATTACTTACCATTGACATGTAAATGCATAGATCTACATTCAGGTACGCTTTTCTACATTTTGCAACTGCAGCTCGTCGTGAAGCTTAGTTCTCCTTTTCTTGTCAGTCAGCCATTTAATATATTTCTCATACTACTATTTCGATTTCCTTTCTACTTTCTTCTACTCGACTTGTGATGTATCCTTTAATGTTTGTCATTTAGCGCCTCTTTTTCGATTTACATTATTTTTATTTCTACTTGGCGAGAAATTTTAAGATCCTAAACTGCTGACAATGAAATGCAAATATAAGCTAATGGTATATCATTCTAAGTAATAATTTTCTTCTTTTCCCGTTTTTTAAAAAAAATTAAAAACTACGACTGAGAAAAATTAGTTCAGAAAATTAAAAAATTACCATCATCTAGATATCATTTCCTCAGTATTTCAAGATAAAAAAAATCTCAACACTGGCTTACGACTTATCATTCGCAGATTTCCAGCTTTCTCCACGTATGCCTGGTCCGACACATTAGTAATCTTAAATGCAGATCTGTAACTCCAAGTGCATTCAGACGAAACGAGATCACGATCTTGGAGAATTTTTCCTGTTAATCTCTAAAAGATTAGACTTGGTCGCATGCTTCGAGCCTTTCTCTCTCTCTCTCTCTCTCTCTCTCTTTCTCTCTCTTTCTCTCTCTATCTATCTATCTATCTATCTATCTATCTATCTATGCATCTATCTATATATATATATATCTTTCTATCTGATTTATCTATCTATCTATCTGTATATTTCTATCTTTATCTATTTTGCTCATTCCTATTGGCCGTGAAATTAATTCCAAATTGGTTTTGGTCCGCCTATCCTCGTCGGCTTATCCCCGCCCTAATTGCGAGTAAGGAACGTAGCTTAGAGGACGTCCGTCTCTCACAGCACTTTCCTACGTGACTGCGAGGGGCAACGTCTTCCAAATGATAAGCGTCATTTTTCGAAAATTGCGCCGGCTTTACTCTAGAAGATGACCTGTGATTTTGCTCACTTCTACGGCTATCATCTTTCTAATTGCTCATATTTCGTTTTGCGTGCTACGTGAAAAGTAATTACCATGAAATTTTGACTTTCCTTTCGACGCTCTTCTAAACGATATTCAATGAAAAGTTGATATAAAAGGCAAGTCAATTATTTTTCATACATTTTCATTACAAATAATAAAAATGTTTATACATGGACGTTAATTCTACATCATTCTTATATTAAATCCTAAATGATAATTGCTTCAATTACATTTTCAACAATATGTTCATCAAATGAATCAATCAAGTCAATACTTTGTCGATTTATTGACTGGTGCTTCGGAAATCATTAGCGTGATGTTTAATAAATAAATTTCTTTGTTGAAGCATTAATTGTTATAATTATATAGCGACGAATTAATGGAAATTTGGCTCTAAAAATTCCGTACATTATCCATATCCAAGAAGTAACAGCAGTTATTCAAAACATTAGATGAGATAAATACAATGTCACCACAAAGCTACCGAGATCACAATAAAAATAAACACCTAACACGCAGCATCATTAGCTCATAGTTATTTGCGAACTTGCGCCGTGTAAATCGAAGCTGCAACCATGAGGAAGAAACCAAGCACTTGTAAAGCCAATGACAACAGTGACCGAAGTAAACCCCCAGTCCCGACCAGCGACTCGTGGCCGAAAAAAATCTAGTTAGTCATCAACAAAAAGAGTAGGTCTTTCATCCGTTTATTTCGTCGGTCTGTAGAGCGTTGACAAAGGCCGGACACAGGGCGCCACCCAAAGTGAAGGGTGCGACTCTAGCGGCTCACCTCCCCCTTTCCTCCCCCTGCCCCTCACCAATAACGTCGCCCGTCTGGATGTTTTTCCGCTCGTCGCTATCGAGCAGCTGCTCATCGGCAAAAGCCGTAATTGATCATCGATGTATGGCCCAAGACACACTTTGAAGGAGCCGGGCGATTGATCACTTTGAGCGGATTTGCTTTGGGCCGTGTTTTTAGCTTACATCAAAAGCTCTGGCCAATCGAGCCGTAGAATATACGCGGAAACTTGTCGGCTGATTTCTATTCTTTCCCGACCGCGATGAACTTGCGCGGTTCTCCGTAGGTCTCGACTCTGCATGAGGATTCTAGGGCCACGTAGAATCTTAATTGACTGTGCTTTCGAGGCTGGAAAGGAGCCAATGGCCTAAGTCGGCGTTTACGACAACGCTTAAACCAGGATGGTAAAAACGAGCTTTTCTTTACGGCGAAAGTCACTCTACCAAGAATTAACAATTCGTAAGAAAGTAGCGAGAAAAATCGTTTATAAATACTCTTAGAAAAAGTTGGTTTATCGAACAAGGGTAAATAAATATAAAGTACGCGTAAATACCCCTGTGTGTGGACTCGTCGTAAAACTGAAGGTAAGGCAATTTATTCTTTGTAGCATTTCGATTGGCAATTTACAACTTCGCTCAAAATGAGTATTAAATTGGAGTGTGATAAATAATTTATCGCTCATTTCATTTAAAGCTCTAGTTCTTTAAGTATAAAAATGTGTAAAACTATGATTTAAATATGTATGATCTGATATTAAATTATTGGTTTGGAACAATTTATGAAACAGAAGAATAAACATTCTCTATTAAAAATGCGTGCAATGCATGCATTTTATATAATATTAGCATTGGAAAATGTAATGTACATCATAGAAACTTAGAACTAAAGGAATAATAATGAAAATTTGAAAAATATTCATAAGACCACATATCTTTCTTATCAATATAACGAAAACAGAGTAGTTCAATTTTCAAAGAAGAATTATACAAGCTACGCTAAACTTCACCAATTAAATAGAACTTTAATTTACGAATTTTAATTTAAGAAAAATTAATCAAACATTAATTAATGCTTACATTGTTTTCATTTCAAAAATAATAAAGCGTCAAATTAACTTTCTTTTTTATAAGCATCAACTATATTATAAGTATACTATTATACATATTACAAATATACTTTAAATGGTCAAATAATAAATACAAATTTCTTTCAAAATCTAAATACTTTTCGGACTAGGTACTTTATCTACTATATTATCGTACGATAAAAGGTTATTATAAAATATTATGTAAATAAATTTTCCATAGCCAGTTTGGTAAAGCAGGTTACAATAGTTGAAAACGATAAATGCCACAAATTAAAAAAAAAAGCTAATGCCAGTTTTCTTCAAAGTAAATTCATGTAAAATCAGAATAAAGATAATTCCAGTCAATTTGATCCAGTTAATTGTTAGTATTTTACTACCAAATGAAACTACATTTAAGTAGAGAGGAAATTATAAAAAAATTACTGCTAATAACTAATATATATAAGCATATTATTATTACATTTAAGCATTTTAGAGTAATAACTAATTTTAAATAGTCAAAAATATGTTTGACCTCTTAATATAATTCATTATAAATTATATTTTAAATCGACATATTGAAATTATAAAATTGTCCATGTATTTTTACACGCAATATAATTTTTAGTTACCAACGAAGTCAAGTATTTGAATAAGATTTGGCATTAATATATCTGCTTAAATGCTTATTATTAATTAAAAATTAAAATTTATACAATATTCGTAATTAATAGTGAAAATATTATTATTCATTAATAAATGCGAAGTATAAGTTTTTTCATTGTGAAGAAATGTCTTGTGTATGAAATCGTTATATCTAATTAAAGATTTTTCTTTCATTTAATCAATAGATTTTCGTAAAAAAACTTTCCAAAAAATATTCTGCCTCTTATTTTATAGAAATTTTTTTTCATTTTTTACCATTACAGATATTTAGAAAATCCACAGCTTCCTTTGAATGAACAAATTTTATAACAACTGTTAATAATTTAGTGTAACATGAAAACAATAGATAATTATTTAATTAATTAATTCAGCTATGTAATATTAACAAGATCAATAACAATAATCCATAACTAAAATTCATGCACACTCTTTAATTTGACATTCCAAATTACCTTCAATGTTTGCTTTGTTGCGTTACAATGAAACTGACATGAGCCTGGGTTACAAAGCCTCCACGTTGTTTTATATTCCCTCCGCATCGTCAATACTTATAGTTGAAATGCGTGTGTTGCCACGCATCATCCCAAAGACGTAAGCATAGATACATAAAAGAGAGGAGAAGAATCCTTAACTCGATGGAATAAATTGGGACATGTGAGAGACATGAAAAACTAGTCGAGAGAGACTCCGGTCAAAACGACCTTAGAACAACAATGCCAATACAAAATAATCCGTCATTTTCAGGATGACCAAAATCAAAATACACAAGCGGAGGACCATCAAAATCATCCTTTTCAAAACAACTTGTCACATAATTACTGTCGATTATAGACTACACGAGTAGTCGGTTCTTTAGAAAACGACGGCGATCTCTTGCTTTGCTCCATTTCATGGCTACGAGTGTAATGCTGTACTGCACTCTGCTACTGGCACGAGATATCCATTGTCTAACATTTCACGCACAACGAAGGCTGAATATTTACTTTGAAGTAAATAATGGCTGCTATCCTTATCTACTGACTTCGCCTCGCCTTGAAATCGTTGCAATAATCATCTTCGCAAGCTACGCTTGAGACTACGGTTGCTTTTGGCACTATTGTGCCTCTCAATAATCTCCGGGGTATACACTTGCAATTGAAATTAGGTTTAGAATCATAATACGAGAACAGAAATCACGATTTTCTCTTTGACATGATTTATATCATAGTAATCTCGATGCTTGTATAGAAGTTGGAGCGATTTATAAAAAAGGAATTACTGATGAATACTAATTACGATTACTGATGAATCTTACATGAGATATTATGTCATAATTAAATTCATTTGTTCATATATAAGTGGCATGCATATTACTGTGTGTATCGTAGCAAAAAACATAGAAAAGTAGAGGCTTCTAATAATAAATGCGTGTCATGAAAAGATTGCTGAAAAAATAATATTTTCTAAAATTAATTGCTCTCAAACCTTTGTCTTGATACTTCTTTATAGTTTGTGATTTATCATGTGTGTTAAAAAGAAAATTTTCATCAACATCGTTTGTAGCTTAGCTATACTTTTTTTTAATTTATACATACTTCAAACTAATTTTATCTAGAAAAAAAATAATATAAACTAAAAATTTTATTCATATATATTATAGAAAATTTATTCCAATAAACTTTATGAAATATAATTAAATAATGCTGATACATGAAATTATCGTGTTTGTTGTTTGTTGATAGATAAGAAAAATAAATAAATGTACACGATACAATAAAAGTATATCAATAAATAAATTTAGATTTGTACAGTTTATTATCATTCGGTTATGTTTTTTTTTTAAAGCAACTTAAATAATTACTCGACAATCAGTTATGCTAAAATTGCAAATAATAAATGTCTAATTTTTGCATTATAATTAATCTCAATACTCCATACTATCTTAAACTTATATTTTCAGAATAAATATAACTAATATGTTATTCAAATGCTTGCTGTTTTACCTTGAATTAATTTGCATATCTAAATTTTATAAAGTACATTTTTATCATCTGATAAAAGTCAAACACTTTTTAAGTAGTGCTTTAAATTTTTGTGCACATACGCATTTGTATGTATATATTCAATCATCCATATACACAGATATGCATTACGAGAAAAACTCAAAAAAATAATACCATAATATATATAGATATGCATATTCATAATATGTAATAATACTTGAACATGTTAAACAACAATCTAAAGTCGAAACTGTCTAAGTACACTGACATCTACAACTTTCATTTCTCGCCCTCTTAATCCTCTAGTACCTTCGCGTAAAAGTAAAAAACAAAGAAGTTTATCGAATTCCAGTACGAGTTTATAACAGAAGGATATAGCAGAATATCGAGAGTTCAAATTCAAAAAATACTTTTCGTGCTGTTCCATCATTCCATCCAGCCCTCGCTGCACTATGACGAGATTAAGACAATGTGATTTTTAATATGACGGAAATAAGCTACATGCAGTCTTTTGTCGAATCATACAAACGTGGAAATATAAAGTGTGATTACGAGTACCTCTCCTTCCATGTGTATAAACATATTTTCTCATTTGACGCCGCTTCCGTTTATCAATATACTTGGATATAGGTCATTCGATTTTATTCTGGTGACGAATTGGAACATATGTGATAAAAATAGTAACGACAACCCTAAAAGAATCTGTTGTACACTTGTAACATGTAATGTTGGCTATAAAATGTAAGGGTCAAGTTATTGGAACTAATAAATATTTTTGTCAACTACTTGTAATTGGAACTTACAGAATAATAAAACTAATAATGATAAATATAATATTAAAAATATATTATATAAAATGCTATATATAAATAAAATACGGTAATAAATAAATAAAAAACGGATGAATAAAATATTAATAATAATATCTTTTCAAATATTAATGTACTAAAGTTCTATCATAGATGTGCAATTCATAAGTTTCGTATTGTAAGTAAAATTAGTTCAAAAGAAAGTTAAAAGTGAAAAAATTACTTTAGAATACAAAACTAATATTAATTTGATATTGCACAATGTTTCATATTTAAAATTTAACAGTACATATAGCTAAAGAGTAAATATAAAAAATTATTCAAATAGATGTGTTACGGATAGAATAAGAACTAATAAAAAATAAACAAAAGGCTTTAGATGAAATACATAATATGAATTTAAGTGTAATGAAAATAAAAGTAATAAATAAAAAAACGTTGAAAAGGGAATAATAAAGAAAAGATCTTTATAGGAGATGGAAGAAAAACAGATATCAACTAGTTTAATATATTACATACACATAAATAAGTGTAATAAAACAAATCTTTCAATAAGAAACCAGAAAATGATGTGTTAAAATATTATTTAAATTTCACACTTCTTATGATTAATTAAAAAGAAAAATTGTTAGATAATAAAAATAAAATATTTTTACATAATTTACATCTTCACACGATTACTTGTATTTCAAAATAAAAATTGAAAAAAATAGAAATTTAATATTTAATATAATTTAATTTAATAAATACTAAAAAATATACACTCTACGATATAATTAATAATATAGTTATTATACAACTATATGTATCAATATAGCACTTCATATACTAAATATATAAAAATATATGTATATACATAGCCTATATTTTTATAATATGATAGTAATACCGAATAAGGTTCCAATAACGTATACACAAGTAAATATATGAATTCTTTATCTTCATTATTCGGAGAAATGGCTATTAATTCCTTTTGCATATAAATATAATTAACAAATTGAATAAACTACTTCATACAAAATAAAAGTAATACTAGTTTAATGAATAGTATTAATATTCTGTGATTTTATTTATTAGTGACAAATCAATATGACCTGAATTTTATAAATTTTTTCCTAACATTATAGTTAAATTATTATTGTAAAAAACTCGATCTACGTGTCTGTTTATGATCATATCTACGTTTCCGGATTTACGTTTATAATAAGAGAATTCAATTCCAATTTACTTACTGAAAATTTATTTAAAATTCTCTTCTATTAACATGCTACTTGAATGGAATCTATTCAAAATATTTTCAATATAAATTGAAAGTAAATGACAGATGCATAATAATTGAATTATGTGACAAATTAATTTATATTTATCAATATTTGTGAAATTGTAATCTATTAACGATGAAATTTCATAGATTCACTTCGTATATTAACTTTTATATTTTTTAATTAAAAATAAATTATAGAATTCTTGTAATATTTTGCTTCAAGTACATATTATAGTCTCATCTACATATTTATTAATAATTATAGAAGTATAATTATGATAATGAAAAAGTGCATTAATCAGTTTTACAAAACAGTAAGATAATCGATGGATTTAATTTATATACGAATTTAGATAAAATATGATCAACAAATATTATTTAAAATTTTAAATCTGTTATTTATCTGAATTTCTATTCTGTAGAATTAACATATTTTCATTATAAATAAAAAAATAAGAAATTGACTAAAAATTTATAAAAATGTATTAAGAAAATCTATTATATAAAAGTCTTTATACTAACTATAAATCTATTCATGAGCAATATTAACATAGTATAAATTTTAATAATAAAAAATTATTATAATAAGTATTGCAATTATCTCTAATTATATTCATAATGATTAGTATAATTTTTGTCATTTATAAAAATGTACAATTTATGTCATGTAAATTTAATATTATCTAAAATATATCTAAAACCACTCATATAATTTGAAATATTTTTAAAAGTATTTTTAAATACTAATGCTAATTGTAGAATCTAATTCAGTTTATTATTCAAAGTACATATGATTTTAATGAATTTATCGTTCGAATAAAAAGAGAGCCAGTTGCAAGAGAAAAAAATATGATAATCTATGTTGATTTATGAAAAAGATTAAAAATTGTAAACTTAATTTTATAAATTATACCCTCAATTTGGTGGATATAATATATCTTACTTTTAAATATGGATAATAACTCAATTTTGTGAACATTTTAATTTAAAAAAACGATTTGATTTTAAAATACTTCGAAATATATTCCTATATAGAATGAAATTCAGTAAATAATACGCTGAAGTTTTAATTTTACCTGAACTACTTCTTTTTTAAATTAATTAAGAATAACAAATTTCATATTATTTTTAAATATACTTTTTGTTATTTTTCAAAAGTCGATTTGGTGACAAAATTTTAAAATTTAAAAACAGATGATTAAAATTAATAATTTCAGAAATTATTTTATAATGAAAATTATTCAAAATATTTATTAATATTCTAATTAGCATGTTTATATTACGCTACATTTTTTTTACATTTCGTTTATATAGAAAGTCTTATTTTTATTTGAAAATATAAATTCCTTGCGAGTAAATTAATTTAGTAAATTAATTGTGCATATAGACCGAGCATGTGGCAATGCAAAATTAACGATTAATATACCTATACAAGCTTACTATAATCATTTGAATTATACGAAATACGAAACTAAAATCCATATATTCTGCGAAGAAAGTTTCTCAACTTTCAATGAAAGGATGGAATTCATTATCTAAGAGCAACTAAAACCAAGGAGCAGAATTGAATTTAGTAGCGTGATAAAGGAGCGGAGGTAGGAGATGAAAAAAAGGACAGAAATGACCGAGCTGTATGTATTGAATATATCGACAAGTAATAGAGGGGGTGAGTGAGTAGAGAGGGAATGGAAGACGTGGGGACTGAGCGCAAGGGAAACAGAGAGATGGCCAGAGGATAGAGGGAGACGAGGGTGCAATTGCGTGAAGCTCGGCAAGTCGTGGAGGGGGCGAACGAGTAAGGGTCGACGACGAGAGAGAGAAAGAGTCACAAGAAGGTCGCGCTGGGCCGGGGTTGGACCAAGTTGCACAGTCGTGTGCCGGAGCCTCATGAGGAGGCACACACCTCGTATCACCTCTACCTCTCGACGAGTCTGCATCCGCGTTACCCTTCAGATGACGGACGTCCGATCGCGCACAGACTCGTACCACTTCCGTATTGCCAGCTCTAACTGTTATTACTTCTCTAGCAAAGGGAAATTCTCAGATAACTGGGTAAGTTTATATTTGATTAGATAACTTTATATTTATTTGATATTCAAAGTGAAGAGAGATAAGATATGCACTATTAATAAGTAATATCGGCAATTTATTCTTTTTATCCAAGAAACTGACATTACCATTATAGTCAATCCTGAGCCGTATGGTTGCTGTACCACTAAATATCTACGAGATTTATTTATGAGATTTCTGAATTATTTTTTAAATATACATAACTCTACCTGGATCTATCGAAATGCAATATAGTTTGGAAATAATTATTCAGCAGTTTATTTGCAAAAACTAAATTATATATTTAAAGATACCTTGTACGTTACTGATTATTATTTAAATAGTTCATTTAAAACTGAATCTTTTGTCATATACAGACATGGATATTTAACATTGTACTACTTATATATAATGTTGCTAATAAAATATTTACGTGGTTTGCATAAAGGACAATCACAAAAAAGCCTAGTTCAAAGAGATAATAACGTGTGATGTTTAGTTCTCGTCAATAGAAGAATATTTTGAATATATGAAGATTTAAAGAACAAATGAATTTAGACTAAGAGATACTTTACATTGTAATTTAAGGTGTAATAAGTCAATCATCCCATACAAGGAAATTAACACGTGTTTATAAATATAAAACAAGTGCCATAAAAAAGCTGAACAAATTATCTCCAACGTTTTTTCTTAAAAATCACTTTTAGGAATACGTAATCTAACCTTGAATAAATTTTCATATTGCTAAAATGTTGTTTTAATATAACTTATTTCTACATTATTTTAAATAATTTATACATTCTAATCCAACAGTAATAACTAAGCATTAGGAAGAACTAAAATTAAACGTAATAAATTGTCACTGCATATGAAAATAATAAAGGAAATGTTTAACTTATGTGATATTTATTCTACATTTTTGTTACGCCACATTAATTATCGTGAATTGTAAATAAATTGCGTGCTTTAGATTGGCTACTATTGTATAAACTAAAATATTTTTTTAATGCATGACTACGAAGTATGGGTTCGATTTATTTAAATATAATCACAAAAATTCCAATCAAATTACAAACAAATATTTTAGATATTCGCTTTATATTCTATTTACCTTCTTATAAATTAAAACTATTGAAATAATAATTAATCGAAATTAAAAATTATTAAATATATGAAAAATTCAGTAATTTCAATCAATATATTTATCAAGTAGTTTTTGAATACAACAGGCGGTAATGTTCCTAATTAATATTATTATAATCACTTATATTTTTAAATTATTGCATTTTATTCATAGTTAAAACTTCTCTAAAGTATATAGAAAATTGGGAAAATAAAAATGATAACATATGAAACTCTTAAAAGTAAAAGTTTCACTTTCTTTAAATACGTGCAGAAATTTATCTTAATTAATTATTGATTAACGATGCTATATTATGATTCATAGGTAAAGGTATTAATTTCTATAGAAGCTTACATTTGAAATTGTAACAGTCCATATCATTAAATGAACTGTATAAATATTCAAATTAATTATTGTTTTTAATAAAATCTAAATATTAATTAAAGATAGAAAAAGTCTTATGTTTTGTATTTAATAAGTTGGAAAATTCGTTCTTTCTAAAGGTAGATTTTATACTATTTCTTCTTAATAGTTGTAATAAAGAAGTAACTGTAATAAAATTTCAAATAAACTCCAAATTAAATTGACAATGTTCTATATACTAATAAGACACATATTTATAAAGTAAGAGAAACAAATTTATATTAAAATATTTGTTATTATGTATTATTGCTTTCGTGACATCCATTTTTGCAAAAAATTTACACTTGAATATTGAATATTTACGTAGTTCATTTGAATATGTGGATTATTATAATTTAAAACGTAAGCTTCTATAGAAATTAATATCTTTATATATGAATCATAATATATGTTCGTTAACTGATAAATAATGATGATAAATTTACTTTTAAGAATTTCATATGTTATGTTTTTTATTCCATCGAAGAATATTAAAAACAACGCTTACAAAGATTTATATAATTTATGTAATTATATTTTAAACTAAATTATTATTATTAACATAACATAAATAAATTTAATGATAAATGCTCCCATTAAATTTATAGATCATTTACTCGATCAAATTAAATAATACTCAACTAAATTATATTTTAATATAGTTTTATCGTATACATTTAATTGTATATGTATATATGATAAATAATATAAATAAATTAAAACTATTTATTTTGAGAAGTATATAAAAGAATGAAATATAGATATAATAAAGAAAATATCCTAAATTGATAAATTGATCGAATAAAAAATGAAGTTTTCAGTCAAATTTATCATCTGAAAACTTGGAAAATTAACTATTTAAATTACTTACCAATATTTTATTTTAAATTTTTAACTAATTATGAAACAGATTTCAATTGAAATATATATATATATATATAACCTTAGATACTAATTACATAATATATTTATATATATATATATATAGATATATATATAAAACCTTAGATACTAATTTCAATTGAAATATATATATATATATATATATAACCTTAGATACTAATTACATAATATATTTATATACATATATATATATAGATATATATATAAAACCTTAGATACTAATTAAACATCGTATCAAAATGAATTGGTTTCCAAGTAAAAATTTTATATACAAGAGGCGTCAGTTAAAATACTGCCAATAAATTGCTAATACTATTTCATATACAAATTTTCAGAACTCGTTTCACAACTAAAAATTAAATTCTTGTCACCCCTTGCAGTAAACCAAAAAGATTTACATTAAATCCAATGAGCGAGATGCATAATAACGCAAGAGAGTGAGATTTTCATATTTGTTCTGCGACGACACGCCTAGATACGCGCAAAAGAGGGTTATACGATCTTTCCCTAGCTTTCTCATTTTCTCTCTTTACTTCTCTTTACGTCCCACTTGCATTCTCTCTCTTTCTCTTCCTCTCTTAGCTCAATCGTTCGCAACATCAAAGTTCAAGATTGAATTACCAAGTCTTGTGACGAAGACCGAGATACCTACAAGGTTCATGATATTGCTCCCTTTTACGCTGAGAAAATGTGCTCGTTTCGATGCCAAAAGTTTTGATCGAACTTCGTGTTACTAGCGTGTCTTGCGCATTCTTTTTAATACTCATCTCTGGGCTTTTTTCTTTATTTTTTCCTTATCATCTACTTTAAGTTCTCTATCAAGTTGCTGCTCCGATTCAAAATAGCTGATAAATTATAATAGCAACATCGATAACAATATGTTAACTTTAAAAATAAAAGATTATGGTACATACGAATTTTGAATTAATGAATTGAAAGAAAATCATATATCTGCGTTTCAAATAAAATACTAGAGAATAGTTGTAATAGTTAGTATGTATTTATAAAAAATAAATATTGATGATAGCATTACCTAAAATCATAATAATTTCATTTGGTTATTGTCGTATACATTCGTTGTGATATAAGGTAAATCTTTTACTAACTTTAGCAACTATTAAATTGTGTGTTTTATAGTCGTAGAAGAGTTTTGCGTAAAAGTTTTATTAAAGAGCAAGATAAGACTTTATGTTGCAATTTAAAAGTTGAATTTTAGAAAAGTTGCAATATAACTTCAAATTATGTAAAAAAATAATGAAGGAATAATTTTGTAAAGTAAATTGTAAATTACTTGTATAGACAAGCTACATATACTTTTTCTGTGCTAAAAATATACATTGAGTACTCGTAATCTTACAAGTATACATTGGCTACGCTATGAGGTGCGAACAAAATGAAGCAAAATGACAAGGGTGTGACGTCTCTGTCAAAGATTTTATTACGATATTATTTCAGAACATATTATAGTAAATCTCATTACATACATAAAATAAAATAAATTTTATAAAAATATCAAATTAAAAACTTTTACGTACATGTAAAATCATTATAGCAACGCAAAATTAAGGTTTTCATAATTAAAATTATACTAAGACGTTATAATTGAAACTTCGATGTTTATTGATAAATATTAATAAATAGTAATTAGAAATAAGCAAAAAAACATTTTAAAAAATAGTTATTTAGCTATTGAGAAAGAATTTTATGATAATTATTCGACAATACGTGAAAGTATTTACAATGATATTTAAAATTATTTAAATAATTATCGTGAAAGTATAACTAAAATGGCCACTACTCAGATTTTCATCGTAATCTTAGCAATATTGTAATTACATGTATAAATAACTATTTAAAAACAAGATTGTACATGTTTGTTCGAAGTTTTGAAAATGAATTGGCTATTTCACTTAATGCTCCTTTTAAAAAAGTAATAGAAATCCACATCTTGGCTAATCGTAATTTACTTGAATAATCTTGTTGCCATTCTCGTAAGTAGCCAGAAGTTTGCGGCGAGGTTTATAAGGTAGTTTAAGCGGACGAGGAAGTAGCCTCGCGCAAGTTAGACTCGACTAGGAGAAGTCGCGAATCCACTTATTCTTAGATAACGTTTGCGATAATGGCAGTTA